>JASANA010007805.1:0-15993 GCA_030248095.1 Ptycholaimellus sp. GST1_10 | reverse complement strand
TATGTGGTTCTACCTCGTTCAGTTGCGTATTGCTTGAGATCAAGACAACGTGGACAAGCTGGAGAAGCTCATGGAGTGCCTCAAGTGACCAGCCAAGACAGCGGTCACATGGTGCCAGAACTTCGAGGAGAAGGACTACGACAACGCCCTGGCCATCCTCAAGGACAACTACAGCAACGCCTCCGCCCAGAAGACCAAGCTACTCCGATCCCTGGAGCAAGTCAAGAAGATGCGCAACAACGCCACTGCCAAGGCCCTCTATGCCCTCGCCAACGACCTGCACCACATTGGAGTTCAGCTTCGTCAGCACGGAGTCCAAGACCTGGACTCCCACGCCCTCCTCAAGACTCACATAATCTCAAAACTCCCCTCCCCTCGTCTGGCCAAGGATCGGGCAGAGAAGAAGCCGGAGACAGAAACACGTGGAGGAATCCATCGAGGAGAAGCCTTCTACATCGTCACCCCATTCGAGGCCATGAGCAGTCCGTCCTGAATTCTACAGCTGTGAGCCATTTAGCGCCGCTGGCACCTGGGTTCAACTGACAAGAACTGACACTTGGCTTCAGACACCGCTTCTCCGACTGTTGTACAGATGGCCACAATTCCATTGTCAGCTCATCATGCCTCCCGCCAACCTATCATCAGCCAGGAGGCGAATCTAGGCATTGGAATCAAAGGAGAGAGAGAGGGAGAGAGAGAGCTGAAGGGCAGCGTGGAAGAACTGGACTCCATTGCCAAAACGTCTCCTATGCCACAGGATGGTGGAAGGCCCTTTGCGAGTCTTATACTCAGAGGCCAGGACCTGCACATGCGCCATCGTCAACTGACACTGCGGGGCCCGGACCAGAGACGTCGCCCCCTCACTGTCCTTCATCGAGTCTATGGACTCCAGAACAGGGGAGCTAGTGCACCGGGACGCTAGGAACAGCCGCAGCAGCATGGTCATCACTGTGCTGCACGTTTCTGGGGCATCATTCTCCTCCATCCCCTTTCTGGTCCTCCACGCAACAGCCCTGGACCCAGTCGCTGCCCTTCTCCCTGACCTGACCTGATCGTCTGGACGTTAAGTGAGAGACCGACGAGGCTCAGGACCCAGCCTTGTTCTAAGATCCGGACGACCTCGTCTACAAACTTCTACTTGTGGCACAGGAGTCCTGTCATCGTTCAGCTCGGACCGAGGATCCCCAAGCATCAAGCGGGGGACATCCGTGACTGTGTCCTCAACCTCTATGGAGGTGAAGGCGATGGAAACTACGACCTAGAAACTGAGGTCGAGGAAGTTGCCAATGCCCCAGTGCTCCTCCAAGTTCTGGCCCAGGAACACCTACCTCCACCAGAACCCCTCCTCCCCACCAAGCACCCTCAGCAGAGCTGGCTAGCAAGGAACACGCAGCGACTAGAAGAGTACCAGGCATCATGCAGCTTCTGCTGACTACTTCTACATCGCTCAACAGTCCACGGGATGGGAGAGAGCGGATCTGGAAGCTATAATGCATCGGAAGGATCCTCTACTGCATCTCCACCTCTTCAAAGCGGCAGACTTCACCCTTGCCCCCACATGCCAACACCCTCCAGCCCACATCAGCCCGATCTGTCCCTTCCCTCCACTGGCTGAGATCTACTTATACCCGGGCCTGGCCGCAGCCACTCTGCCCCGACGTCTGGAAGCCAAGCAACGGTTTTCTACACAGTCTATAGATTAAGTGCTAGCCTGCATGGGCCAGGCCAGTGGATGACGGCTGGCCCAGCTGGGCCTCGGATGTAGTGGAGTCGAGGAGCTTTGGTTGTCCTATGTCGGCAATGCCCAGCTCATCGCGTGCTGCTCTAAATAGCTCTGCAGGGAGGAATAGCACGGGTGAAGAAGAGAACTGCCTTAGGGGCTCTGAGCCGACATCGTTATCGGCTGTCCTCCTCCTATCATCACCCCTCACAGAACTGCGACCTCCCGATCCTAGACAAGGGGACAGCGATGCCTTCAACGATGTCCTGAACTCGTTCTCCTTCGCCCTAGATCAGCTGCACCACCTGCCCGACGCCTAGTGGCCCTCCCCTTGCAAGCTCTTGGGCTTCTGCCCAGCCCTTCCGACCCACCAGTCTCACAGACCATATCAACGTTGCATACATCCGCAGCAGAACATAGACAAGGCCATGAAGAAAAAGAATCAGGTTACGAGCCTACCCATCCGTAAACACCTTGACTGGAGCCGGAGCAGGGATTAGCCCACCCAATGGGGTCCAGCCTTCTGGCAGTGTCTAGGGGGTCTTGGATAAACAGTTACCGGCCAGTAACCGGCTCCGCCTTCAACAGCTCCACCACCTGCAAGATCTGAACTCAGGCGGAAGTCTGATGGCCAGCTGGCAGCCAACTTGCTTTGAGAGATCTTGAGGAACCTGAGCGGGAATGCCATCCGGCTCCTGGACCATGACATACTGCCCGGCTCCCTGTGCTGGCTGAGTCCCTGTGACTACTGCCTCTCGGTGGTCACCAACGTCCTGCCCCAGCTCGACCTGATCAATCTCAACCTCTGCTATGACAACCTCTCCATCCTCGCTCAGCATGTAGAAAATCATCTCTACAGCTTCGAAGCACTGGCCAGCCCGCAAGAGCAAGAGTTCTCTGCTGCCCTTTCCTATGGCTTGAAACCTGGAGATGCTGGATAGGAATCGAAATGCAGGGCTATGTTGCTGCCGATCAAGAGACGAGGCCTGAGAGGACATCCAGCTACCCAATCTCCTGCGAGCCTAGCCAGACGGAGAATTGAGTGTCCTGCTCCCCTGCTTCCAGGTCAGGCATAGAGGTAGCGGCTGGCGGAGTCTGGCTCTTGGCAGTGGCTAGCTGATGCTGGAGGCGGATGTTGTCAAAGCAGAGGTTGTTGAGGATGGCGGTGACCTGGACCTCATTGTCTCGGTATGCTGCTTCCTTCCGTGCCGACTCTTGCTCCAGATGTTGAAGACGATCTTGAACAACTTGCAGGGCCTGCTGGGCCTCCTTGCGTTCCTGTTCCTGGGCCCATTGGGCAACAAGGTTATGGGTGCGAAGGCGCTCCAGCTCTGCCTGGGCCTTGATCTGGTATTCTTGTTGGAGCTCTGCTTGTTGCCGAAGGTCTTGTTCTCCAGCTTGTAGCTCTTGGAGTTGGGCCTCGACGGCGATGCAAAGGCAAGTCTTCTTGGAGCGATGGTGATGGAGGTCGGTGATGACCTTGTCCTGGATCACCATGCGTTCCTTCAGCTTCTGGAGCTCTCTGGGCTCCTGAGGCTCTGGAGGCTCTTGAGGCTCTGTGGCGGTGGGATGAGTGGGGTTGGCGTCAGAGTCGGAGGCGAAGCAGCCGGTGCGCTGGGCGGGGTTGGCGGAGACAATGAGGGTGTCGGGGTCCACGATGTCCTCGATGGAGCAGATGAGGTTGGCGAGGTCCGCGAGGCGCTCCTGGCAGTTGGTCTCCTCCACCTCGTCCCATACACACTGACGCTCCTCCTCCTCCGCCTCGGCTTGGGTGAGGGTGGCGGCTTCCTCTCGGCGAGTCTCCTCCTCCAGACGCTCTTCCACCTTCTCCATCTCAATGGCTGCGTGGCATAGGTCGACCTTGGCCTGCTTCCGCTCATCCTCCGTCGTAGCCTCCCGGGCGTTGATGGCGTCGTAGACGAGACGGGCATCCGCGTAGCGCTGCTGCCAGAACTGCTTCTTGGAGATGCCAGACTGCTGTCGGTGCTCCAGGACACAGCATCCCTCTGGGAAGCGTTGGTCCGCTGGTCCGGAGCCCGTGTCGTCTAGCGTCCCCAGCATCCCCAGCTCCTCCTCGTCTCCCCGCTCATCCTCCTGCTCTCCTTGCTCCAGGTCCACCTCGTCCGGGGCTCCATGGGTGGGGCTCAGGTTGTCGGCGATGACGGTGAGCTGCGGCATGGCCTTGCGGATGAAGGAGTAGGTGCGGCTGGAGTTGGGGTAGAGCTTGAGGTCAAAGAGCTGTCGGACGAAGGGGCGAGGCTCGCAGTCGTTGGCGATCTTGCAGCGTGGGCAGGTGTAGTGGGGGAGGATGTTGGAGGGGTCGATGCGAAAGGAGCAGAAGGTGTGGAGGGTGGTCTTGTAGAGGGTAGTGGAAGCGGACCTGCCGGGCATGAAGTAGGCGCCTGCTCTGCTGATGCAGAGAACCTTGTTGCACTGCTGGCAGCGGAGACGGGTGGATTGATGGGAGAGGACCGGGCAGATGAGGTTGTCGCAGGGGCTGTCGTCCAGCATGACGCAGGAGTGGGTGTGCTTGGAGATGGCGACGTCCTCGTCGGTGAAGTCCATGGCGAGCGAAGAGGATGTAGAAGAGGAGGAAGGAGAGGTTGGGCACCTGAGCTGAGCTTGCGAAGCAAGGCGAAGTTGATGCAGCTGGCGTCCCTTCCGAAGTCCTTTCCCCTGGCTATACAGGCTCCATTCAACGCTGTCGGGGTGGAAGTGGTAGGTTGGGAGGAGAGGGGATGAGGATGATGCAATCCTATGTGCCGACGGTGTTGGCGAGGGTGTGCGAGATGTTGGAGAGGAAGGAGACATGCTTCTTGCAGAGGCTGGATGGCTTGGCGAAGCCAACGAAGGTCACGGTGCCACGCAAGCACAAGATCTCCACCACCAAGCGTTTCTTAGAAGGGTCTCCAAAAAGTGGGACAGAGAATAGAGTGGGATGAGGAGTGTGTGTGGAGCCCAGCGGGCGAGCTGTGACTGGGGGGTTGGCGGGAAAGGTCAGGGACCAATGAGCGTGGAGCGTATGAAGTGGGGGAGGAGGGAAACGGTTCTCACAACGAGGATTACCGTCCCCGGGCTCCCCACACTCCCACGCCCCGACAGCAGGTGTTGTTATAAAGTGTGATTAGTTTCTTGCTAACGAATGAGGTAAAGGCCTCCGTTTTGTCTTTCATGCATTTACTGAAAATGAATAAGGATATCTGGCTCTTGTCAATGCTTGAAGTTTCTGTCAGTACCTTACGGAATTGTAGTGTATAGAGGCTGTTGCTTTCAAGTATTGTATCTACTAAGCGTATGTCGGGACTCATATGCTTAACAAGGACTGCCATTATTTTCTTGTTTGTTATAAAGTTCCTTATGCACTCTTCATCTAGGCTCATGTTACACATGTTCAGTACTAGTAGGTTGGTGCCATCTTCTTCGTCTTGTTGTTCTGTGTTTTTGCGCAGTGATTTTCTTGGGACAAATGGCGGGGCGTTGATGTTCAGTTTTTGCATGGCGATTTTGTTCTTCTTAGGATTGGTCTGGTCTATTATACTTTGTTGTGGCTTTTGTATTTTGGGGTTTGTTTTCAAATGTTGTGGTTGTTTTCAGCGTTTTATAAATTGTTGTGTCAGGTACTGGTGAGTTATTTAAGAGGTATGATTTGTTCGTTTTTGAAGCTTTTGACTGTTTAGGGGTGTTATTTATTGTGTGATTTGTATTTGTGTCTTCGGAAAACTTGCTTTGCAGTGGCTTTGCACAGGACTGGTTATTGTTTGCCTTTGCTAGTGTGGCTTTCTTCTTCTTTTTGTGGTTGTATATGTCATATTTTACCCATGAGATGCTGAAGTTCATTAAATACCGCACCCAATAACTTTCGTTGCACAGAGCTAGCTTATCGTAGGTTTTTGCAGAGTTTTCCATTGTTGATTTTATTTTCTGACGTGCGTTTGATTTCTGACGTGCGTTTGATTTCTGACGTGCGTTTGATTTCTGACGTATGTTTGATTATTTGTATTTCTTCTGCGTGATTTGACAAGAAGCTAATTGAGATTTTAGATCTTCTAGTTGTTCCTGAAGAAAGTCAACCTTTCCTTGTGATAGATATGATTGTGCGTCATTAGTTACATCACCAAGACTAAACAGACTTGATACATAAGAGAGAGTGTGCCATGCTAAACCCTGTGTTGGTGGATCAATTTTGGCTAATCGCTGACGAGCTTCTTTAGCAGCAGCAGCAATTTCTCGAATAGAACCAACCACATCCTGCAATTGGAAATTTGGAGGCAATCGCTGAAGTGCTCCGGAACTTGAAGTTATGTTGCATCCTATGTATCGGAGTTCTGAGGTGATGCAGCAGCAGTTTTTATGTAGTACTGGCGACATTTTGTGCAAATACTATGTCCACAACGCCATAGTAGCATTTCATGCCATTCTTCTTGACATCCAGGGCACCTGCTTTCAAGCTGAATATTTCTTGTGATGTCATTGCTTTTAAATTCAAAATGTCTTCTGATATTCTATATTTTCTGAATTTAACAAACGTTATAGCAAACAAGGTATTATCGGCTATCGCCAATAGATGCGCGGCCTCAAAGCTTAGTAAAGTGTCTATTTACACCAATAATTGCACAACATATTCACATGGACGGACAAGAAATATCTTTCTAATGGTAAGGCGGGGAAAGGTCTTTCTGGTTGGTGTTTACAGTCAGCATGGTGTTTACAGTAAGCCTAGCCTGCCACCATTGGTGTTTGATCAAAAAAAAGACAAGAGAAATAAGATGGTTGCTAAATCTAATACAAATGAATCAAGTGAACAAAGGATACCAATCGCTTTACTTGCAGTTTTGCTTTCTGAGGGATATTAATAGCATTAATAATATTAATAAAAATAAAACGTCTTATTTTCGAAAAAATTTCGAATTTCCAAGCTCTAAATTTTGTGGTTTTTTGAAGACAAATCAAGAACTAAACAAAATCGCGTCGATCCCAAAAAAACGCCCCGAGCCACCACCCAGACGGACTTCCATGCAAAATTTCAGCCAATTTCATTGAAAAACCGTCGAGTACGGGCTCTGGAACCACATATATATATGCAGAAATCTATTGTTACTGAGGAAGAAGGTTATACTTCGAAACGTCTAAATTTCATGTGAATAAATCACTACTGTGCTTACATTTTGGAAAGAGTCAACTTATATATATATATATATATATATGCGGACAGACGGACGAAAAATGGGGTAACTGTATAAGCGGGCCTTGGCCGCCCGCCGCTTCGGGCAGGGCGCCAGAGCTCCTCCGGCCTCCGGGCACCGGTGCTGCGGCCCCTACGCTTCGCCTAGCATGCTTCGCATGCTAGGCTACGCTCCGGGGCCTCCGCACCTACGCCCTACGGCCTCCGGAGCACTGACTGCCCTGCCCTGCGCGGCAGGCGGCCTGCGGCCGCGCAAAAATAGCAATAAAGACTATTGATTAGGCGCTATTATTTACATGTGGTATTGAGGAAGATGCAGGTAGTTTTTTGCGGTTGAGCTCGGTGTTGTGAGGTAACAAGTCCCAAACGAAATTCGTGCAAACTTAGAAGACCACCGAATGAACCTTTCAATCAATTTGAAAAACTGAAGAGTAAAAAATCAAAATTTGGCAGTTTTTTCTGAACGTTTTTTCTTATGCAGAACTACCAATACAGTTATAACAGCCCCAACTCATTTAATTTTGTTTTGTATATCAGGAGTTATGAGGAAATAAATAATGGCCAGGGTCAAATTTTCTAATACTTGTTCGGATTTAGGCAACTCGGTTCGTCACAGTCATTGTTTGCCCCCTTTTTGACCTATATCGATGTCTTGCACCGAATGTCGTGTTACACAGTGTTATCCCAACTGATAATTTTTTTGATTATTCTCTGTGTTTTGAGCCCTGGCCCATGTTTTAGCAAAATAAAATTTTGGAATTTTCTATACGAGAATGAACACATTTCCTCCAAAATATTTTATCATTGCTTGCTTACAATGGTAACACCTATCATTCTTTGAAAAAATATGCGCGAAATCGGTGATTGTGATTGACTAGGGTATTTCCCCATAATTGAAAGAGCCCAAGCAGCGTAATCATCGAGATTGAACAAGCTGAAATTGGTGGTGACGCTTCAATGGATTGCTTTAACGCAGGAACAAGGGTAGCATCCTACCGTGGGGGGACTAAATTTCCGCAAATTATTTTAACAAGTTATATCTCAGGATCTAAATAATATTATTCCACAAAAATTTGTCTGCTGATGCTCCCAGGTGTGCACTATATTGTGTTAAACTTTTGTGTGAAACAAACAAAAAATCATGAATTTATGCCACTTTTCGTATCACCAGCTAATGTAGGCGAAATATATGCTGGCAATGTGTGCAGCAAGGTGGCTAAATTATGGTTTTCCCTGATTTTCACATTTTGTCAAATTGTAACCATCAAAGACATTTTTGACCGCGGAGCGGCCCGAAGGGCCGCTCCGCGGTCTATAGAGGTTACTCAACTTTTGTCCTCATATATATATATATATGTATGTATATATATGTATCTGCAAGTGCTGGGCACGGGCGAATTCTCAACGGATCTGGACATACTTTTTTTTTCCTGAAAGCTATAATGTGCCGCTTGGATCCTGGGGGGGTGGAGCTGGTGCCGGACCATTAGAAACATTACTTTCCTGAGTAGGAAAAAGTTTTTCCCGAAAATTACCAATTTCCTCTGTAGCATCTGAACGGCTGAGAATTGCACACAAGACTTGTGTTTTTTTATTCACAATTCATGTATGCTGGTTCTAAATCTGTGCTTACTTTTGAATTTGGTTGAGAAACCACAGACTTTTCCTTTTGAGTCAAGAATTGTCATGTTGAATGGCTGAAAATTGCCCACAAGACTTGAGTTTTTTTGTTCACAATTCATAACTGCTGATTCTAAATATGTGTTTACTTTTGAATTTGGTTGAGAAACCACAGACTTTTCCTTTTGCTTAATTTTAGGATTTTGCTACATGTTAAGATGCTCCGCGGTCACCTATTGCGCTTTGCGCCATATACTTGTTAATAAATTGCTATGTGGTTACATGACAATTATTTGATGCAAATTAATTTTTCAAAATCTAAAAAAGCATCAGCTTTGTTCGTAACTCAATATTAACACAATATCCACCTATAAAATGATTCATGGTACAATAATTCAAATAAAACCGCTTATTCAACTCCGTATGTCACCAAATTGTAACATAATGTACTAATCACATTGAAACATCTGCAGATACATTTTTGTGGAAAACTGCTTTGTAGATCTTGAGATATAAGACATTTAATTTATTCGCGGAAACTTAGTCGGTACGATATAGCATAGAGGCGGGAGAGGCCTCCCATTCTATATCAATAAGACGGTAGTCCTCTCATGCAATATCATAAAGTGAGCAATCCTGTTCCAGTGGATTTGTTCCAGTGTTCCATCAATGTCGCCTGAACCTCCCCTGCTGCCCATCAACGTCACCTGCCCCTATCCTGCTGCCCATTGCCCTGCCCCCCTTTTCCATTGAATGTTTAGTTTGTAGCCTCATTCTGACCTTCCCTGTGATATTGATTATCAAATCTTAAAAGGGAACTTGTCAAGATTTTGAGGGAGGTGTAAGGAGCAGAGGACGTGGCTGAGGCGTCCAGCCACAACATCGTCTCGACCTTGAGTTGATGGTGCGGGCAGAAGAGAGTTCAGTTCAGTCTTGTCTATAACCCCTTCCTGTCGTCCCTATTTTTCCCTTCTCGGTGACCAACTAAAGAGAATCTCACTACGTTACTGCTGCAATATCACCACAGCGTTTGGTGCAGAGAGCTTGGTTCGCTAAGCTGTACCCTCCCATCTACCACCTCTACAAAGCCTACAACAATGCCCAGCCCAACTTCGTCTTGAGGCATTCTAAAGGGTTTTTGGTCTAAAAATCAGCACCATATAGGTAATTTGCACGTAGAATACGATTGTGGCGCCCACTTACTTCTATCTGGTCTTCATGGGCTTCCACCAGGCCGTGGTGAACAAGCAGGTCATCACCAACTTCGTCTTGATCCATTCTAAAGGGTTTTTGTGCCTACAAATCGCATCATATAGGTAATTTTGGACGTAGCTTACGATTCTGGCACCCGTTTGCTTCTAGCTGGTCTCCATGGGCTTGCACTAGGCCATGGTGAACAAGCAGGCCATCATCAACTTCATCTCGAGGCATATTAAAGGATTTTTGACCCTACAAATAACATCATATAGGTAATTTGGGATGTAGATTATGGAATCTGTTTTTCATGGGCTTCCACCAGGTCGTGGTGAACAAGCAGCTCATCACCAACGTCATCTTCGACTCCATGCTTAGAGGCCTTGCCCCTGTATGAAGTGGATGAAATTATTATATAGTGGGTTATACTAACCCAAAAAGTATCTCTTATCTATATTTTACCTGCGATTGAAGTAGGGGAAATTTTTTATTCAGCTTAATTTGAATTCTACTTGCGACTGAAGTGGATGAAATTTTTTCTTAGCAAAGAAATAAGTTGTATACCTTAGATTGTGAACTTTGTGCACTGTAAAAATTATCGTCAGTCCAATGTAAAACTGGATTAATTAATGATAAGAGAGCACCTGGTCAAAATACTAATAAGTTTATTTAAAATCTGAGCCCCCCAAAAAAAGTAAAATGTAGAACCATTTTAAAAAAATATACATAGCAAAAAAATTTTAACTGAGACTGCTACCTATCTCCATTGCAATTAATTGGTACCTTGGTATATACCTTGGTCTCCTTGTAGAGATTGCGGAGCAGTGTGCGAACTTTGGGGTAATGTGGAGCTACTGCTTGACGGAGCCATCTCAGAAGATCTTAGCACTGTTCCACTGGCTGGCAGAAACTTGATTCGCGGTTGATATCCTCCATTCCTGATTATGATAAGTATATCGATTTACTGTAATATAACAATGAATTATGTTAAACAAGTATATGGCGCAAAGCTCAATAGGTGACCGCAGAGCGCATCCTATATATATGAAATTTTGTCACTCAAAAAGGCAGATCTGTGGCTTCTCAACCAATTTCAAAAGTAAGCACAGATTTAGAATCAACATAAAAGACTTGTGAACAAAAAAATCAAGTCTTCTGTGCAATTCTCAAGATTTTAGGTATTACAGCGCAAAAACCATATATATCAATTTTCAACTTTCTACCCAGAAAAGTAATGTTTCCTTGCTTCGAAACCAGTTCCACCCCTCCAGATATTCTTAAAATTTTATTACCTTTAAACAAAAAAAACGTTTGTCCAAATCCATTGAGAATTCGCCATTTCTCAAGATACCCCATTTTTAAACCTTTTTACCCAAAGAAGTAATGTTTCAAATGCTCCGGGACTTGTTCCACCCCTCCAGATCTTTTTAAAATTTTATTATCTTTCAGGAAAAAAAAGTTTGTCAAAATCCGTTGAGAAT
Organism: Ptycholaimellus sp. GST1_10; assembly: GCA_030248095.1. Classification (NCBI taxonomy): domain Eukaryota; kingdom Metazoa; phylum Nematoda; class Chromadorea; order Chromadorida; family Chromadoridae; genus Ptycholaimellus; species Ptycholaimellus sp. GST1_10. The sequence goes on along the minus strand of JASANA010007805.1, from coordinate 4,796 downwards.
TGAGCCTTTTACAGCATACCCAAATTTTCAACGTTTCTACCCAAAAAAGTAATGTTTCACATGCTCGGAAACCGGTTCCACCCCTCCAGATCTTCCTAAAATAGCATTACCTTTCAGGAAAAAAAAGTTTGTCAAGATCCGTTGAGAATTCGCCCGGGGACAGCATTTCCAGATACCTATATACATATATATATACACATATATGAGGACAAAAGTTTAGTAACCTCTATAGACCGCAGAGCGGCCCTTCGGGCCGCTCCGCGGTCAAAAATATAAAAAAATATTGTCATTATGATCAAATTAACCCATCTATATCATTTTTTATGATAAAAATAGTAAAAAACCAAAAAATGGCAAGTTCGAACCTAACATGGTCTAACCTGCCCTCGTTCGCAGGGTCGCGTTCGCAAAAAGCCTCGTTTGCACCGATTTTGGTTGTGAACGCAAACGCGAACCTGAACCCCCAGGTTCGCAAACTGTGCATCACTGGTTTGTGGTCCCCGGAACAGAAGGCGCAGGCCTGGTCTCTGTACGGCGATGGTGTTGGGGTTGCGAGTGTAGCCATTTCCTTTTCTACGCCGGCGGACAGGACGTTGGAGTGGGGCTGGTATTCAGCTATCAATTCTCCCTCTCAGACTCTAGGCTGTTTTTGTGGTTTTTGCATTTGAGGTAGACATAGGAAAATCGCCCAATTTTGCGCTATGGCATATGTATATCCTGCCCATCAAAACCACCCAGTGCATGCATGTATACCATCAAAACCCCCCAGCAAATGTAAAATCACAGCAAAATGGCGAATCTTGATGAGGAAGTGAAAAACTGATGACCTGGAATTTGGACGAAGTCTTAGAGGCTGAGGATTTTGATGTGGAGCTGGAGCCAGTTGGAGCAACGCAGTCATGATCTTCTTCCTCCAGCGCGCCCTCTCTTTCCCAACCACCAGACCCTGTCCAGACACCAAGCCAGCCAACCTTTGTCGTCAAGGACTTCATGATGGAAATACCAACGCTTTTTTCAACAGCACAGAAAACTCTTGCCAACGATAAATTTCTCCAGGTCAATCATTCCATTTAAACATAAAATTTTGAAAAGTAAAAAATGCTTGCAGAGAGAAGAAGTATAAGAAACTGGTGGAGTGATTGTGCGGCAGAGTCGAGCTGTGCTGGAACATCCAGAATGTATCCCGGATGTCATTGCTGGACTGAAAGAGCCCCTTTTTCTACACCTCTGGAAGGGCATTGCCAAAGTTTACAGACCAAATTTTAAAAAAAAAATCTAAGAAATGAAATTTGAGACTCGCAGTCTAAGCAAGCAGGCAAGGAAAGATTCGGCTCTGGGCCATGCTCTCACAACGCTGCTCTTTGTGGATCAAGAGATGCGGCGACTTGCAGAGGAAATGGGGCGGCTGCTAGGAATCTCGGAGATCCTGGTGTGCGAGGACGCCGTCTCTCTCCGCTTCTTCACCAGCCATCTCATCACTACCCTCCTCGACCTCATAATCCGGACAAAGATCACCTTCGCCCAAGACCTGTTCCAATCATCAGAGCAAGACGCGCATCTGATCACTAGCAAAGATGACATTCTGGCCTATTGCATAGGCTAGGGATATTCGTTTTAGGCCAAGAGAAATTGAGTCCGATTGACAGGCTATGGGCTTGCGTACATGGAGCAAGGCGGGTGGAGGTGGGGAAGGAAGAATGCCATGGAGCTGGGCCAGAGCTGGTGAGGCGGCCAGGAAGCTGAGCACGCGTGTGCCAAGCGAGTCGGAGCTGGCGCCTACTTCCAGCAGCGCTCCACTGGCCGCCTTCACTTCCCAAAGGCCCCCGTCTTTCACCTCCTACAACAGCTCCATCACCACCTCTCCAGCAAAGCCCTCCCAGAAATCCAGGCCGATCATCTCTGGACTCAAGCCGCCGAGACCTTTGGCCAAGGCATTCGGCCACTCCTCCCAGAATTTCAAACAGCTGTACTATTATTCTTTTGCTCCAATGGATCATAAAAAAATTATCTCGCCTATAGGACATTATCTTCGCTGCCTCAGTGTTCATGAAGTGCTTCCGCCGGCTCTACATGAAGGGACTGGTTCGCCTGCTGACAGATGCTGGGAAAGAGGCCGAAGCAGAAGAGCCAGGGACTGGGCGAACACCTCTTCGACAAGATTTGCTTTACACAGACATTTACAAACTCTAGTTCTATGGACGCCGAGTGATTTGCTTCATTATGTTTCTCGTTTATAATTTCGAATTATTATTTATCACTCTTTCAATGTTTTAGTCACACATATACCCCCAGGCACATTTAACGTTATAAAAGCATCAGAATAGCCGAATCAAGTCATTTTGACTAAGAATCGCTTGTCTTACCATCTAAGTAAAGAAAGCTGATAACTGCTCCTGAATCTATGATGCAAGCGACACCAAGCTGCATCAGGTTTCTCGTTTCCTTTGCCACATGTTTTTCTTTCTCTTTTCATTTTGATTACATTTTAAGAACTATTCATAACCGAACAACAGAAATCAGCATGTACAACATTTTATCCGATAAAATAAAAAAACAATTGCAAATACACTCAAAATACAAAAAGTTTCAGCATTCTATTTTAATTTAATATAAATTTACAAAATGTGCAGGAATTATATTTTATGAAACTTGATTGACAAATTGCCTTCAAATCTAAAATATTTGCTTTTACTAAAATCAGTTGGCTCTGGGTTATGTTTTGCCTTATTGGAATCAATGCTGTCTGGTTTTGCAATTTGTAAAGGCACATCATATGTTGTAAATGAAAATTCAGGTGGGCTGGTGCTTGCACATATAGGTGTAGATGCAACTTCATAAATGAGGTCATAGCCTTGAATATTTTTAAGCGTTGCTTTAAGAGTGTTTACTTCGTTTTTTAAATTATGCAGTTGGGACATTTTGACTTCTCTATCTTTTTGATATTCATTCTCAAGTAAGCCTATTTTTTCCTGCAAAGATTTGACCTGTTCCATTTGCATTTGGTTGCCAGTAGATGAATTATAAACGTGTTCGTTGGTTAGTTAGATCAATTCTTTTTCCTTTAGTTCAAGATCATCCAAGGCTTTTGAATTGATATCATCTAAAATGTTACCGCTGTACAGCGACGGTTAGCGCCACCAATCGGCCAAGCAGCTCAACGCTTGCACCACTACACCACTTGACCACATGGCAGATCCCAGTGACTGAAGATCTAGATGCTTGAAGGAGGGCTAGGACCGGATGGGGGGGGGGGCGAAATGAAGACCTACACCCATACATGGAGGAGATGCGAAGGGAAGGGAAGGAGTTCGTGCGGCACTTTTGTTTTCAATTTTTTTGAACCAAAGCAAGCCAGTTTTTGCTAAGTTTCGCGAGTACCCCCTCGACAATACGAGTGTTGATCTTTCCATTGCAACAAAAATCATAAAAATCGGTGCAAGGATTGGTCGAGAAAAGCTCTTATCAATTTTAAGATCTGGCAATAACCCTCAAAACATACACCTGGGTCGAAGGAGGGGCTGGGCGCTGACGGTCGCTGCGCTCCCTCGCGCCAGCCCAATTTTCACAGCAGCTCAAGTCAGCTGACAGCATTTGGTCAATGGGCAGTGCGAAATTCATTGAGCTTGAGAACTATGCTTAGCATCAAGCTTGAAAGCTATGCTTTTGCTCCAGCCTCAATCGACCTAATTGTCAATAAGCATTTTTAGGGGTTTGCCTAAAAACTATGCTTCTCCTGCAGGGTCCATGGTCGCTAACGTTCTGGGTGTCCTAATGAGGAAATTCGTCGACTCTGTGGCTCTTCAAGCTTCTAGCCTCTCCCTCACGTGATCATTATGCCGTCCTACGTTGGCTTGCCCATTGTCAGCAGTAGCCGAATAGACTTTTTCCTGCGTAGTCTTTCATTTTTGCCCCGGTACCTCTCACGAGACTTGGAAAAAAACTGTTATTCACCTGCTCACGATGATGCATTTGTTGCGCGAACGTAGTTGTCAAGAACAATGCTTGCTAGGAGAGGTCCAATAGGGCTTTTTTATTCGAATAGAGCAAGATCAGAAACGTGTGCTTACGCAATTAAAATTAGAGCTGGAATATAAATAAGCCAAATTTATTTTCCATTTCGAAATTTCGGAATAAGCATAAATGCCAATATCATCGCATTATGAAAAATCGATTTCGCAAAGCTACATATGGCCACAACAATAAAATGCATGAAATTTTGGCAAAAACTTTTATGGGAGGAAAGCCAATGTTAGTTTAGGTACAGCATGCATGGTCAGGCTTGACTTTCATCACATTAGCCAACAGATTTTAAGGGCGTTAATATTTACCCAATTTTCGCATTCAATTTCAATTTATCTTCATTTTTGACATTAGACATGAAACCGGCTATCAAACGTGTTGAACACCAAGCACAGACGGAATAGATAAAGTTGTTCACAAAAGCACGAACGAAATAGAAGATCGTAAAATAAAATCGAGAATAAATTGGTGGTTAACTTAGGCCTCCTCCATTGCGTTGCTCTTCTTGTGCAAAAGATTCTTTCGATCTTCTGCTTCGTAGCCCTGCTAATGCCTTTTGTTCCCTTGCTAACAAAAAACATACTACATAACTCATAAGGGTGCGATAATATTCAATGCTATTTTGCTCGCCCTTGTTTCGTAATCTTGCTGCTGCTACGCGTCCTTAGTTCTAGAATTTTTTAAGGCCCCCTCTCAGGTTTTTTATACCTGATTTTTTATTACTGGCACCATCTGTCCAGGAGCAATATGTATTAAGGCTAAGCATGTACCACATA
>JASANA010007804.1:0-35085 GCA_030248095.1 Ptycholaimellus sp. GST1_10 | reverse complement strand
ACACTCCACTGCTCACATACTAAACAAGCTCTTGAGGTGCGCATCGGGACCCTGAGCACGTGGACATTCTGGTAGGGCTGCTGGAGCCAGACACGCGTCTGGAGGTGCTGGGGTGTCTCAACGAGTTCATGCAGACGGACAACTCGCGGAACTGGCGCTTCCGACTGCAGCTGGCCCAGCAGCTCTCCGCCCTCTGCCCCCTCTACCAGCCCGCCAGCATCAACAAGTACATCTCCCCCATCGCCATGACCCTCGCCGCCGACCGCGTCGCTGAGATACGCCTCGAGGCCTACTCCGTCTTCGCCACCATCCTCAGACACTTCCTCCAAGTACTCCTCCTCACCTGCTCTCTACCTCTCCCTCTCGACTGAGAATGGGGCTTGAGGCGGAGGAGGACTCGGAGGAGCAGCCGTTGACTGAGAAGCTGATCGAGGACATCGTGCGCAGCTTTGCCCGCTCCAAGAAGTACGTACGGCGGCAGAGCTACGCCTACATCTGCCACTACCTCCTCCAGGGACAGCCGCCCATCCACCTCCCGCCCGCTCTCGCCCCGCCCCTCATCGACCTCGCCACCGACGCCATCCCCAATGTCCGCATTGCCGCTCTCAAGGTTTCTTCCATTCTACTCAGCCTCATAGCAGGCAAGTAGAGGGGCGTATTTGGAGGCCTTGGTGCCGAAGCTGCTGCCGTAGAAGTTGAGCGGGGCGGCGGAGGAGGTGCTGGAGAGTTTGGCGGAGACGGATGTGGACGGGGACGTGCGCCGATCGGCCGCCGCCCAGCTGGGGAGGCCCATCCCCGTCCTCTTCTCCGCGCCCGGGAGTCCCAGCTCCTCGCCCAGCTGGACGCCAGCCTTAGCTTCTCTCTTCCCACGCCTTCCCTGCTCAATCGGTCCCATTCACATTCCTTCTGCTCTTTTGGCCTTCACCTTACTGATCCTTCTACAGTTTTCCGAGATGGACGTTGGACGAGAGGAGAGACCTGCCAGCCAGGTATCCTATCTCTCTCTCTTAGAGTTATCTGGCAAAGTCTACTTCTCACTTGTAGGAGGAGGAAAGCGGGGGGATTCGGTGAACGAGGCTGCAATTGAGGGCTCCCTCTTCCTCCCTTCCCTTCAGCTGCAGTGGGGGATAGAGTGAGTGTTTTGAGAGCTGGAGGGCGGAGGCGACGGATGAGGTGGGGGAGCTTGTGGGTCCGGAGCTGGAAGAGGAGCCGGCCGACGCCGCTGCTTCCCTTGGTCTCATCCTTCAGTTTACTACCACCTCAAGGTCACATCCTCCTACCTGGGTATAGCCACCTCCCCACCAGCACTGCCTCGGGCGGCCAAGAAGAAGAAGAAGGGGAAGGGGAAAAAGCCCGGCGCCACCGTCGTCACCGTCAGCCAGGAGCCCGTCCCCCTTTCTAGTACTGCTCTGGGAGGGAAGGCATGATCAGCATGGCTCCAGATTCCGCCGTTGGACTTCGAGGACAAGTGATGCCAGCCTCTTCACAAACCCTCGCCGCCCTTCATACCTCACATAGACTCTCTGTTGCCACAATCGTTGACCCACCCTCCCCTATCTCGTTGATTTAGGCCTGCGCCCTGCTCGGCGTATTGTTTGAGCCCTTGTGATTCGTAGGATTCCTTTGCTCTCCTCACTTGCATGCAGCGCTCAGCCGGTATCATCACAGCTCCTCTCCCCTTCCATTTTCTATTTATTCCAGCTCAGTCTATTGCTCTGAAGCATTTTGCTCTCTCTAAGATGTCTGATTCGCGCTCGCTATCGATGTTGCCTGATGCTATAATAATGGAAATAGGGGAAATCGTGAAAAGGATAAAATAAGCAATTTGGTGTGGGAATGTAAAAAAATTGACGCAAGAAAGGCAGCTGGAGAATGACCGATGTCAAGACGTTTTGAAGTTTTTTGACTCTTTGGAACAGTGATGGATGGGTTTGTTCTTCTTGCTTTTGCATATTGAGGAAAGAACTACAAATGCAACTCTTTTGTTCATAGTCCTACTTTCAGCAATAAGAATCGCTTTACGGACTACAAACTAAAACAATATTAATGGATGTAAATAAATACTAGTCGCTTGCAAAATACGTCTCACATATTTTTGCTCAATTTCATATTTTACAACGACGGATTCGTATCTTTTTCTTCAAACCGTCAAGAAGTATAACAGAACCAATAACTTTTCAAGATCTTTAACACCAAGTGGAAAAAATGGAATTCCATTGCATCATTTTTCCCTTGAGTGCTGGCGAGAGAAGTGGAATGTCAATTGTGGCCGCACTCTTTCAGCAGACCAAACCTCCGTCTCGTCAGAAGAACAGCCATTCACAGCCACATACGTTTTTCCTCTGTTGATAGGAATTGTTTAAAGTGTCCCAGCAAGGAGAGTAAGAATGGATGCGGGTCTTTGGTCATGGGCAGATACGAAGATCGAGCGGTCCAATAGCTACGTCCACGAAGTCAAACCTCCTGCGATTTTCTACTCCGGTTACTGCACATTTTTTTTAATTTCCCTACCCAATTGCCCTTTATTACAGGAGCGCCAGCTCATTTGCATTCAGGTATTATCGGCTAGTTTCCAACATGAACTGGTGGTTACACCGAGCAAAGCAAGGATGTAGCTGGGTTGAAGTGCATGTGAAAGCGGAGGAGCCATGGGCGAAGGAAGACGAGGGTGTGAAATACGACACGAACTACGACGACTTCGACGACCCAGACTCCCACTCTTCTCCATGCCCTTCTCCTCGCGGTTTTTCTCCCAGCTATGACTCAGAGATCGCTCTACCGCATGACATGCAGCGAATGGGGCGACGAACGAGAACCTCGTCTGGTGGACATATGCGCTCAACCTCCCCTCCTCTCTTCTACACAAAGCTCAAGTCATCCCCCAAATTCGGTTTGCCTGTCTTTTCATTTGATTTTCCTTAAAAATCGACGCTGTTTTTGAGAAATTTCATCAGCAACGAAGGTCTGCTCAGTTCAGCGGATGTTCTAGGCTGCTTCGATGAGCATTCCTTGCTTCCGCCTCTCACCTCGGCCCACCGCTATGATAACCACTTCGCAGACTATTCTCGTTACCCCTTTGCCAGTTCATTTGCGACAAATTCTGCAAGTCTCTGAATGCAGACGAAAACCTGAAAGCCTACAATGCCATGTTCGATTGCCAGGGAAAGCTCTGCATCACCTACTACTCCTTCGAGTCACACTCTTCTCAGCTTGCAATCAGCGTTTCCATTAGATTTTCTGTCATTGCAGCTACTGGCTGGCCAGTCGTCCACAGTTGTACTCCGCCCTTTTCGACTACCTCGCCGAAGAGTACGGCTTCCAGCCTCAGCTTTCCAACATCACCAATCGCCAAAGCCGCCTCGTGAGCCTTTTTTCCTCTCCCCATCGCCAGCCTCATAAAGTCATCCTGTGCTGGTATTGAGAGCCTTCGTCGTCGCATCCTGGACTGGCGCCGTCTGGAGTTCCTGGAACGAATCGGCCCGCAGCGAGCTCAGCTCATGCACAACTTCCACTACGCCCTACGCCATCGGTTCTGCAGGCAGTGTGGATGGGGGGGGGGGTTAATGATGAGGACTACAGAGGGGAGTTTGCCCGCCGACATCCGCAACGAATGCGCCTGGGCAAAGTGCTCACGCATGAGGTCTACGTGGAGCAAGGCCTCGCCACCCAGTCCATGCGCGACCAGTGGAAATACCACGGACGCCTTATGCTCGGTTTCATTCTTTTTTCCTTGCCTGATTGAACTAAATATGTTCTTTCTTTGAGGCGATTCTTACGTGAATATGCATCAGCTGCCGGAGATGCCGCTCAATGTCCTCTTAGGCCCGAACAACTGCTTCCGTATACTCTCAAACTTTTACTTGCCGTACAAATTTGTTCAGCTTGCTTGAGTGAAGTGGTACATTTTGAGATAAGCGGGCAGGTCAGAAGCGCAAGTTGGCTTCGTCGGGTGCTGGTCGCCCTTACAAGCGCTACTGCCCGTACGTATTTTGATGCTCTTCGTCAATTTTTTACCCATTGTGATCAATGTTTCGGTGACATGCAGCTGTGATTTGACTACTTGGTCTGCTTTATTCGTGTGGTTCCATTTCAGCGTGTATTTTGATTTTGCCTATGATTGATCTTGGCTTGTCATCATTTTTTAGATGGCTGCATTTTGAATGAAATCGTGCTTGCCTGTTTAATCCATTTAAATGCGTCACATCAGCTCAAGCAAGAATATTTTTGACATTAAACAATTGCTGTAAACAAGTTGTTTTCAAAAATTGATAGAAAAGAAACCAGCTAGTACTTTATTTATTTAGCCAGGCGTAACAGATTTGTCACTTGAAAATTTGCACTCACCGATAAATTACTTTTACTTTCAAAATTTTTGGGCACTTTTATTTTATAGTAATTTTGATTATTCTTGTGCTAAGACAGTATAGTTTCTTACTGCTGGTTTTAGTGGTGAACTACGTTACAAAGATGACAATTGCAATAACATAAAATTACAAAATTACAATTAATAATTACACCAACCATTCCAGCATTGCAAATGCGTTTGTGCTGCTTGACCACAATAATCAATAAACTAAGATTATAAAAGATCCAAAAAGTTTTTGTTTTGAAAGTCAGTGGTAGTAATTTTGCATCTGCCTTTTTGGATCTGGTTTTCAAGTTATGCATTTGTACAACTTGCTTTTGTTATATCGAAAAATAGCCACAATTGCAATCCGTTACTTTTATTTTCGCCGATATCATCCTTAATCCTTAACTGTTTTTCATTTGTTGCTTTTCGTTATCAGAATAGCGCCACAAAGGAAAGGCTACAAATGGGTGTAAAAAACATAAAAATAATGGGTGCATATGAATTCCAGCATCCTACAAAATCCATCACATTCCCTTATTCCTTTGCTGAATTTCATATCTATGTTTATAAAACATCTCCAATTTTTTCCTATCAAGCCATCAAAATGAACAAAACTAAAGAATTTTTGACTCTAAAGCACAAAAATTGTAAATGTCATTGTATAATGCCCACGAGTGCGCGAGAAGAAAGAGGAATGCAAACCGTGTGCGCAATCCCTCAGAAGGACAAACATCCGTCAAGTCTAAAGAAAGTCCATTAATTGCATTTTTACTACATACCTTTGTTGAAGGGAATAGTTTGAGGTGCCCTAGCAGAGACTGTGAGAAGAATGGATGCGTGGCAGTGGCAGTCGAGCAGCTACTTCTACTCTCAGCCTCGGCCTCTTCCGCTCTACGCCAATCAGCCCTTCAACCTTGGTAAAGCATATCCATTTTCACTGACTCTCCAATCCTGCACTTGATGAGCTCTTTAATAGTTTGATTTTACAATTTCCTTTCAGCTTAGTTGTATCTGTTCGGCATTAGGTTGTTATGGACCATCAAAGCGTTGGAAGAGTTTCCTCTCGCTTTATGTTAACTTTTTATTGTTTGTGGTTAAAGACTATCAACGTGGACAGACTGGGATCTGCCAGACTGGGAACTGCCAGGGCGAGGCACTGGGACTGGGAACTGGGAACTGCCAGAACGAAGACAAACCGCCGGCGATTTGCTACTCTGGTTCTCAAACATTTATCCCACATTTTCCATCACGATAACGCTTGTTTACAGGTCCGCCAGCTCAATTGGCTTCAGGTATCCTCCGCTAGTTCCCAGTACCATCTGGTGGTTCTGGTTAAGGTTGGTGAAGGCATGGAGTTGCTAGCTGCTTTGAAGTGAATATGAAGAAGGAAGAGCCGTGGCCGAAGGAATATGAGGATGTCAAATACGACACTACCACGAGCCTATACCCATCCTACGCTTCCTGGAACCGTTCTTCTCCCGCTCCCAGCAGAGGTATGCCTTCCCAGGCTAGGCTCAGAAATCGGCGTACCTCTTAAAATGCAGTGAACGAAATTGCGAACGAGAACTTCCTCTGGTGGTCGAATGCGCTTGACTGGCCCTCCTCTCTTCTCGAGCAGGCCCTAACCATTGTCCAAATTCGGTTTCCCTGTCTTTCTGTTGACTTTTGTAAACATGTAAACTATACGGAATCTTTTGAAGAAATTTCGTCGGGAATGCAGGGCTTCTCAGTTCACAGCTCGTCCTGGCTATTTTCAAAGAGCATTCTTCACTCCCACCTCTCACCTGTGCTCATGTCTACGACACAATCTTTGCCGACTACACTCGTTGTATCCTGCCCCTTTGTTCAATTAAATTCCTGGTTGTCTGACTGCAGATGCAAACCTGAAAGCCTACAATGCCATGTTCGACTGCCACGGCGAGCCCAGCCTTACCCTCGATTCCCTCGAGTCACTTTTTTCCTTATGCATTGAGGATTTGCAACATTTCTGCTGGCATTGCAGCTACTGGCTGGCTAGCCGTCCTCAGCTCTACTCCCACCTTCTCCACTTCCTCAGTGCAGAGCACGGCTTCCAGCCTCAGCTCGCCAACCCCATCACTGGCCAAAGCCGCCGCGTTCTGCTTAGCCTAGCGGGCTTAAATGGACATCCTCATGAAATGATGCTGTTCTCAGAGCTACCGCCGTCTCATCCTCAACTGGCGTCGTCTGGAGCTGTTGGAGCGGATGGGCCCGGAGCGAGCTGAGCTTCTGCGCAACTACCAGGACGTCCTTCGCCCAAGGTACAAGGGGCCCTGTCAGGAGTGTTCAAAAGGACCTAAGTGCAGAGGGGAAGTTGGCTGGCGCCTGGGCCAAGTGCTCACGCAAGAGCTCTACGTCCGACAAGGCCTAGCTACGCAGTACTTGCACGGCCAGTGGAGCTTCCACGGACGCCTTCTGCTCGGTTGTCCTCCCATTCCTATGCTCACCTTTCCAAACAAGTATTCAGTCTATTTCAGGCGACGCTTACGTTGATGAGCACCGACTGCCGTCCAATCCGCTCACTGTTCTTCTAGGCCAGAGAAAATGCTTCGGTGACTTTTCCAACCCTTTATTCGCTATACAAATTTTCTGGAGGAGAAAAAGAATTGCTAAATGGGAAATATAACTGAGTTGCAAATTTTGAGAAGAGCCGGGAGGCCAGAAGCGTAAGTGGGAATCGTCGGACGCCGGTCGTCCTTTCAAACGCTACTGCCCTACGGACGCTTTCCTTCTGTAATAATCCTTTTGCCTCATCCATTATCATTGTAATCGCTATTTCGGTGCTATGCAGCTGTGATTTGATCGCCTGATCTTTCGGAGTGTTTTCTTTCTATGCGATGAACAGAGAGCTTCAATTCTGCCATCAAAATGTTTTCACAAAAAGATATCACTTCAAAAATCTTCCAATTGGGCTCCATGCATACATATCCGATAAAGGCTAGCTTAATGAAACAAAGCCAAGATGAGAATGCGATGGCTTCAAGCGTCGTCTTTCAAGCTAGTGGCTGCCTTCTCGGGAGGCTCAGTGCTTGAAGGGGCTTCTTGATCAGCTGTTAGCCGCAAACCCGATGGCGGCTTCATCTTCCCCAGCTCCTCTTTCAGGGCTACAATGGCAAAATTTTGAACTAAGACGATGATTGAGTCAATTAAAATGGAGGGACCATTGAAGTGGCGCTGCAGCTGTGCCAGGTGTGTGGCGAGGTTGCGGCTGCTGCCCGACTTGGCCACCAGCAGACTCGAGCCTCAAATCCCAACCCTACTTCCTCGCCTGGATGAAAGCAGGGGGAGGGGGGGCACCTGGTACAGGGTGCCCTCGGCCGAATCCAATAGGCGGAAGGGTGCTGGAGGTGGCGGGCGGCTGAACTCCGTCCTGACCACTGCTCGTGGAGCCACCCGCCTCCTCCTCCATCTCCCGGATCCAACTCGACACCTCAAGGCGAAACCCCCTTCACTCCCTGAAGCCATTGAGCAGAGAGAGAGGGACCTGGGCAATGATTTCGTCTTTCTTGAGCCAGAAGTGGGCGCGGATGACGTCGGCGAAGGGTGCGGGCGGGCTGCGGAGCATCTCGAGCATGGCCCAGCGGACGGTGGCCTGGCGTAGGTTGGCGTCGTACTCGCGGGAGGCCAGCTGTCCGGCCGGGGTGGCCCGGGAGCGCTCATAGCCGGGCTCGTTGAAGTACGGCTCCGAGACCAGGATCAGGCTTTGGATGGACACCAGCACCTGCAGCAGAGGCATAGGAAGATGGAGATGAAATGTGGATAAGGAGAGGAGGCCTGAAGGAAGGAGGAGGTCTGGGCACTCCAACGCTCCTCGGGGCGGCCGTGCCAAGTGTTGAGGACGGAGAGGCAAACCTTACCGTCGTTGTAGAGATTCGGATTGAATCGGACCGTGCCTCCGCCTTGCAACTCTCATCCTCTTGCAATGCCCAGGTGAAGGGGAAAAGAACCAGTAGTCTGAAGGTTGATGTTCATGGGGCTGTTGGGGTAGTCGCTGGGGAACCAGACATCGAAATCGAAGCAGCCGTTGCTGTAGGGCGTATCCACAGGTCCTGTCAATGTCACCTCAGCTTAGCATTTCAGTTCTTCGAAAAAGCTGGAGGCCAGTGAAGTAGGTTGCCAACCGGTGATGAGAACTTTCATGACATCCAGACGCTCTTCGGCGGTGCGAACGAAGACGGAGGAGGAAGCGGAAAGTGGAAGACTCGTGCTCAGCGTCACTGCCTCCTGTGCCAGGCGTCGCATTCGCTTCCCGCCACCCGTCTTCAATCCCCCCTCCATCAGCCTCTTCAACTCCGCCTTGGAGAGAACCTCGTTGCGAGCTGCGCGAATGGATGATTCGTAGTGGAACGGGAGCAGAAGCCGGCTCTGCCCTGAGCCCGGCTCAAAGAATCGCACACTCTTCAAGCAACCCTTCTAGCTCATCCCAAAGAGGCTGGCAGGAAGAGTAAGAGTGCCTGGAACTGGAGCGGTCGCAGGGCGTCCATGTAGATGGCGTCGGAGGAGAGGGCGCTGGCAGCCGAAGGGCCTCGCCCAGCCTCAGCCTCAGCGCCCAGCTCCACACGCTGCGTCTCCGCATAGCGACGCAACAGGGCACCCGCCTTCTCCGCCAGTGGGACGAGACGAAGCAGACCCTCCTCTGTGGCCGACGCCCCCTTATCTTCCTCCTCCTGCAGAATCTGTTCACTCCCCCCTTCTAGTAGTAAGAGACAGGTTTACAACATTCCGATGAGCTTGGGCTGGATTGAAAATTGCAATAGAATGAGCTGAGAACCGGCTGTTGTTTGGAAGTGTCGTCGCCGTCGGCGATGGGTTTGAGTTTGCTGACGTAGACGAGCATGCAGTCTCGCAGCTTCTCCAGGCTCGTCAGCACCGAGGAGCCGTCCCCACTCTGCACCAACTGTGAGGCCAGTCCTGCCATTCATCTCCTTCCCTAATTCCCCACCAGCATAAGATTCTATAACTAACCCGGAGTCAGGGCCAAGGAGCACAGCAGACACAGAACTGCCTCATACACCTCAAAATCATATTTGTTACCTCTTATGACTGGAAAGCCGATCAATATTTGACTCTCTGGTTCTTATTTCCTTCCAAGTAGAATGAAGTGTAATGTTCCAACCTCCACGTGGCGCCCCATATCCAGAACGCTGTCATTGCGCAAGTAGGACTCGAGTACGGGCTGCAGAGCCGAGTCCCAAAGCAGCGGCCCCAGATCGCTGGGCAGCTCACAGTCGCTCGACAGGGGCTCCGGCAACTCACCCCCTTCCCCCTCCCCTACCTAGCCATCCCAACTTACACTCATATCCACTATTCATCTCTCTAGCAGATGCAAGCTGAACCTTTTTCCTTGCCCCACCCACGGCCTTGGATGTCGGTTTTAGAGGGTAGATGAAGTCAGAGAGGACCTCAAATGCTTCTAGATAAATAAACTGGACAAAAAAGGAGAAGGAGGAGATGAACTCGAAGTATGACGGTGACATTATGCTCGTCCTGCTGGCGGCGAATGTTGTGGAGGTCGATGTTCCACTGCTGGGCCGTAGAGCCAGTGCCGAATCCCGTCCCCTTCGCCCAGTACTGACCGCTTCCACTCCCCTCCACCTTCTTCCCCGTAGTCTGCCAATTGCTGTCAACCCTCGTTACTCAACGGACCTTCATATTGAAGCGATTACTTTGTTGGAAGCATCGCGAGCGGACAGCAACTGCAGCGCCAGCTGAACGGGCGGCGGGAGACTGGCCGTGTCTGAGGCTGGCTTCACAGGCTCCTGTGTCATAGGAGGTTTTGGAGATGGTGGAGGTAGGACAATGATGGGAAGAACCTGGTGACCGAAGGCGGAGAGGCAGGTGAGGAGGAGTTGTGGAATGGCCATGGCGAGACTTCGCTCCCTCAAAGCTCGCCCACTAGGCTCCTGCCAACCCCCGCTGCTGGCGTACAGGCGACCCAGCACACTGAACGGAAGCAGGAACAGCCACCCGCCTCCACTTTCTTCTGAGCCTGACATTTTGCGTCCAATTTTTGCGTGGCCGAAGGCCGCCTGCCGCGGAGGGCAGGGCAGTCAGAGCTCCGTAGGCCGGAGGGCATGGGTGCGGAGGCCCTGAAGCGTAGCCTAGCATGCGAAGCATGCTAGGCGAAGCGTAGGGGCCGTAGCACCTGTGCCCGGAGGCCGGAGGAGCTCTGGCGCCCTGCCCGAAGCGGCGGGCGGCCAAGGCCAGCTTAAGCAGTTACCCCATTTTTGCGTCCGTCTGTCCGCATATATATATATGTGTCTGTCCCAGGCCCGTACTCCGCGGTTTTTCAACGAAATTGGCTGATTTTTTGCATGAAGGTCCGCCTAGGCGGTGCCTCGGGACCATTTTTGGTGCTTGGCGTAATTTTTTGAATTTCGCCCAAAACTCAATTTTTTGATGTTTCAAAACACTAAAAATCGTAAATCACTGGTTTTTCCATGAAATTAGCTGAAATTTTGCAGGAAAGTCCGTCTTGGTGATGCCTTGGCACCATTATTAGGGCTTGGCGAAGTTCTTCGATTTTCACCTAAAACTCAATTTTTTGATGTTTCAAAATGCGAAAAATCGTAAATCACTGGTTTTTCAATGAATTTTGTTGAATTTTGGCAGATACGTCCGTCAAAGTAATATCTTGAAGCTGGCAAGAGGAAATTTTGAAATACTTATTATTTATTGATTTATATTCAAAAACCCAAAATCTTGATGTTTCAAAAATTTGAGCAAGCATAAGTCCATGGTTTTTCAATAAAATTAGCTGATTTTTGGTATCTACGTCTGTGAAAGTAATATATTGAAGCTGGCAAAAGGAATTTTTGAAATAATTAGTATTTCTCGATTTATAGTTAAAAGCTAAAATCTTGATGTTTCAAAAATCGAAACATGTATAATTCATGGTTTTTTTACTGAAATCTTTTGAATTTTGGCATGCATTTTCATCTAGGTGGTGTCTTGAGGTAACGCCGCGCATCTTGGCAACCGCCGAGAATACCTTGTTTAATTTACACTACTTTTTATTTCGACTTTGAAATGATGAAACCGGAGTGAAGGCTGGTAGAGGGCAGGGAGCCGGGATTGAGGCCGATGGCCAGTTTGAGAAGGCGCTGTGCCTTGCGTCGATCCTGGGCGACGAGGAGCTCAGCGTAGCCGGGCAGACGGAGGAAGAGAGCGAAGGCCAGCGTCACGTGCGGCGACAGTCCCGCAGCCCCTCCCACTCCCCGCCCGCCTCCCCCTCCCCGGCTCTTCCCTCCGCCCCCACCAGCCGCCTCCGCGTTGCCCACCAGCTCCGGGTCCACCACTGCTGTCTAGAAACAAATGCACCAAACTCCTTTTCTGCCTCCTTTGGTCTCGTTTTGTTTGGTAGATGTTGTTTTAATTCGGATTAATTTCAATTTTCTATTTAGAAGAAATAGAATGATAGGTTTAAAATGTAGAACGGCATAGGCTCCAGCAGAGTTGACGAGGAGAGGGTCTGAGGTGCCAGCGCCGTCAATGAACTCGAAAGGATCCAGATAAGTATCGATGGAGGCCGTGTTCGTCCCACTCCCTGTCTCCACGCTCACTTCTTCCTCCCTTTCAATCACCGCCCTTCTTCTTTCTCTAACCCTATTCAACTGGCTTTTCCTCAGTGACAGAAGCTAGGGGAAGAAAAGCCGAAGTAGGAGAAACCGAAGTAGGAGACTGTGCTGAGGATGGTAAAGCTGGAGATGATGGGCGAGTAACGCCAGTCCGCCTGCAGCCGCGAAGACTTCGAGCGGGGCCTTGGGACTCGGCTTCAGTGTGAGCGACAAGTCCTCGGCCGGAAGCGAGGTGGGCAGGCCCGCGTCCATGCTGATGCTGAGCAGAGCATCCTCATTCTTCACCGCCACAACCAGCTGCAAGCAAGCCCTCCCTATCCCTGGCTGGAAGTGCTGGTGCAGTGAACCTGGCCGAGAGTAAGGCTGCCAGGTAGGGGCTGAGGCCCAAGTTGCTGACAGCTGAGATAGCTGATCACCGGACGCTGGCCGTTGCTGGAAGTCGTCGTTGGTTGCGTCTTTTCTTTGCTCTTCTCCGTGCTTGAGGTCTGAGTAAAGGCAATTCATAAAATCTTCGAAGTGCAAACTGAATTGTTATCAACGCTTTTTACAGATGTTCAATTTGTATTGTTACTCTCAGTTTTTAGCCCAACGATGAGGACAGATGACCTCGCTAAAGAACAACTAGCAATGCTCGAATTGCCACTTTTAACGCCCAGAAATGGAAAATTAATTGTTATGACATAGAAGGGAATAAACGGTAGGTGGAAGTCCGAGCAAGGGTCCCATGATGGAGGCCACGGAGGTGAAGGAGGCGCCAGCGCTTAGGACGGCCTTTGGAGCGCTGGGTGAGCCTTGAGAAAGACGGTAGGGTGCCAGCAAGTCCGCCATGCTCACCGATAATCCTACTCGGATCAGTGCAGCGTGCCTCCCGCAGCCAAACTTTGGCTGCACCATTTCCGCATCTAAAAACAATACCACATTAGTTATAATAAGGGAAACATATTTCAAACTTCATTTTGTTGTTTTAGAATAAAATTTAACAGTGCTTGTACTTTTTGAAAATTGTTTTTGTTGGCCTTATATTTTTATATGGTAAAAGAACATTTTAGTAACTGTTTGAATGATTGATTGTTATAAATTTCAAATAAATCTGTACAATAATGATGTAATCCAGTTCTGATAGAATTCAAGCTCAACGCTCATTTTCATGAAGGCTTATGACACGTAAATGTGAATTCTCAATCCAATGGGAGGATGTACTGGTTCGAGGCGCATCCTCTCCAAGTAGACTGCGCGTAGCATCGACAAGAAGGATCTCCAGACTCTCCTCCTCCAGCAAATTCAGCGCCAGCATTGACTGCAGACAGGCCGGCAGTCCTGAGCCCGCCGTCACTCCTTCCAGGCTACCGCACGCCAGACCACTGAAGAGCTGCAACCCACAAACTTCATTTCCATCGTCAGACTGGGAGGCATGCGAGGCTTGCCTCTTGGTGGATTGCATGGCAGCGAATGAGGTTCTGAAAAAGACGAATAAACGAGCGTTCAACACGCCCCATGTCTCCACGCTCTTTTCCCCATTCTCCTTTGCACAACACGCTGCAAATTTTACTTTGTTAATCTACATTTTGTCTTTGGCCTTAGAAGTGAAAGGTAAAAGAGGAGAAACCTAAAAAGGCAGGCGCAGAAGCGAGCAGGAAGAGGAGTGGTGAAGAAGTTGTGCACTGCTGGGAGCTCAGAGAGTCGTGCCAGCAGTGTGGCCAAGGCTTCCAGTTCCCCTCTCACCTCCTTGCTCTCACAATTCCTTCTCTTTCCCATAACCTTATCCCCCTCACCAGGAAGGTAATCCTCACCTGTGCACGAAGACAGAGCTCCGTTCGCTGGCAGAGAGCGAGCAGAGTGCCAGAGGCAATCAAGTGTTCGGCCACTGTCGCCGATTCTGCTGCTCTGGACAGGACGGAGAGTCCTCCCACCGAAACCTTCCACTCTCCCACTCCCCAGGCATCCATTCGGGCCTTCCAATATCATCTTCTTTCAAATTTCATGTCAAACATTGACTGCATTGAGTGCTAGGGCTATGAAATTAATCTACTACCAATATAATCAGCTGTGTCACCTGCATTTGGCAGAATGCATACCTCGTAATCTTCCTCCACATCCTTTGCACTCACGGGCTCACTGACAACTTCCCTTTCCGGTCCGCAGAGTTCAGCTAGACCCAGCACCTCCCACACCTCCTGTAAAACAGAAGCCTTTAGAGCAGGGCCTTGAGAGTGCTATGATAAGTCTTGTAAACGTGAAGCTGGCGAAGGTGGGTGCAGAGACGGAGCAGGCTGGCAAGACAGGCGGAAGCACAGCGCCAGCCCTCGCCCTCATTTTCACTCTCCTCCTCCATCAGAGCCAGACGACCCAGTGACTTCAGCACCCCGCTTAGCTTTTCCCTACAATCCCACACTGACCATCAATTCAATTAGAGAGAAATTCGACTGAATGCGACTTTTAAAGTTGAAACTACAAAATACATCGATTTCGTTATTCTCGCTACCCCGGTAAGTGGTTGAGGAGCAGTTGATGAGCCTCCGGTTGGTCCACAAAGCGCCAGAAGATGCAAGCCAAAGCCCAGAGCAGGCGATTTTCTGCCGTACACCTCCCTGACTTTGTCCTTTTCTCCTCATCCAGCAACTCATCCAGCAGCTTTAGGCACCTGTGCACCAAACAGACTTCTTCATTTAGCAGAGATGGCCAGCGGAATAACCGGGGGACATTGATTTCGGGTGCACGCTCGGTGACAGACCAGAGGAGGTCCAACAGCCATGGCAAGGCTTCTGAACGGATGCTTCTCCCCGCCCGCTTCACCTCTCCCATCAGACAGGCGAACAGGTCCTCTTCCGCCCTCTCGCTTCCTCCCATGGCATCCAGACCGTTTAGCACTGCTGCAAAGCCAGCCCAATCCTCTTCAATCACCAGGAAGACCAATTAATCTGGGCCAAGAAATAGTAGTCCAAAGGCCAAAACTTGGTACCAGATAGATCTTCGTAGACGGTGGAGTGTAGAGGACGGGTGAGGAAAAGGTGAAGGAACTGGGCGCCCAAATGGGCGCGCACCAGACAGCCCAGTCGCCCGACATCCTCCGCCCGCCCTTCGCCGCCCAGGAGGCCACGCAGCAGCGAAAGCCATGCGCCACTGCCACATCAGTCCACATAAGGAAGCATGAATAGCTGGAGACCATAGGCAGGCAAACAATTGGGGTGTGGGGGAGGGCAGGGGAGCAAGGCCGGAGGAGAGGGCGGCGGCGGGTGCATGGCCGAGGAGGAGGATCTGAACCAAGCCCATGTTGGCGCTGTCCGGTGGTCGTCGTAGATGAATCTTCACCTGGAGACTAACGATTTGCAAACTTGCTTTTCGTGGCTAGAGTAAGGTAACGGTCTGAATGAGGCCGGGAAACTTGTGTAGAGGGATGCGGATCTTGGAAGCGCCGGTGGTGACGAGGGGCGGGCCGAGGAGACGAAGGGAGCTGGAGTTTGCGTCCCCGCCCAGCTCCACTTGCACGGCGCTTGGGCCAGCTCAATTCATTTCTTTATTCAATTTCAAATTTTATCGATAAATGAAGTTCAGTGGAAAGAAATGCGATAGTTATAGCCTATTCTAGTGTCTAAGAGAGCATTGGAAGTGTACTTTGAAGGGCAGGTATGTGAGGCTTGATGTGTAGCTCCTTGAGGAGGACGGGTGAAGGTAGGCTGAGGGTGAGATCAAGCCAAAGCTCCGCTGGATAGAAATGGTAGGTCCAGGCTGGGGTTCTGGCACGCCTGTTTGCTGGAGACGCAGCGATCAAGGCCTTAAAACTTTTCCATCATGGTCAAAGTATTTTGATAAGTGACATCAAAAATATTTAAATCTGCATGACGCCACGAGTCGGCAAAACTTTTGATAGATTATGAACACAAAGAAACATTTCATTCCGCTGATTGTCCAAAAATTCGAAATCTAAGGTCCAAATAATTTGAAGCAGTGAACTTGCAAGTGATGAGCCATAGGCGAGGAGGAAGTGATGTTGGAGAGGGGGCTGAAGTTGGTCATCCCCTCCACCTTGGCCGCCGCCGCCGGCTGTCCTGAATCCGAGCTTCCGCTTGACGCTTTGCCAGAGCCCAGAACCTGCAGCCGACTCTCAACTCTTCACCAGACCAGTGAAAGAGGCCGAGCACCTGCGGAGCCACTGAAGCCACGCGCCTTAGCAATTTGGCCTCCGCCTTGCTCACCTCCGCAAAGCTTCCCGCCTCACCGCCCAGTCGCTGGCACAACAACTCTCCACCACCTCCATCACATCTGCTCCTTTGTCACCAACAAGAGAAGATGTAGAGCTAAACCTTGGGCAAGAAAGATGCCCAGGCAGTCAGGCCGGTCCAGCAGTGCAGTGAGAAAGCAGAGTAGCGCTGGTGTCAGCGCCAGGCCGCCGTGCAACTGCCCCACCACTCCGACCAGACCCTCAAAGCACCCTCTTTACCAGGAGGCCAGGGCGAGGTCGTATAGGACCTGCTCTGCGAGTGAAGGGTTGCTGGTCCAGGCAGCGGCCAGGGTGCCTAGGAGCTGGGCCATGGCGTCTGCCACGGTGAGTGCACTGCGCTTGCTCCCATTGCTCACGCCCGCCGGCCGAAGCACCGGGAAGCTCACTGCTGCACCGCCTGCAAGGTTATTCATTTTTCATCATTTTGTCTTTTCTATTTTTCATTGCACACCATCTTTTCATGGAAGAATGAATGAGTGTAGTCTGAAATGGGAACCATGTGCAGGACTGGGTCCTGGCTGAGCTGAGCAGAGCGAGAGTCCGCTGAGAAGATTTCGCAGCAGCTGGCCAGACTCCATTGCTGACCAGATGACACTCTCACGTCCGCTCGCCCCAATCTTCTTCTCCACACTTTCATCGCTCTCCTGTTTGACAATATATTCCCTTGCTCTATAGTTGAATGAATATGAAAGCGTGACCTTTGGGGTCTTCCCCACCTCTCCATCCAGCAGACGATCCAGGTTGGCCGTCTGCTCTTCTATCATGGCCTCCAGATTGGCCTCTGCCTCCTCCCCGCCGCCCGCATTGGCTAAAATAAGCCCAATTTCACTGGCCATATATCCTCCTTTGCCAGGACGTTGGTTGAGAATGGCGATGGCGACGGAGAGGATGGAGCAGAGGACGGCCTCCGGGCGGTCCGCGAAGGTCTTCAACTGCACATTCGGCTCCGACTCCGGACTCAGGAGGAAGGCGAAGCGAGCGTTCAGCGCCCCCGTACCCCCCGCGCCACCCATCTGCGGCTCACTGCACGCCGGCGACGCGGCCAGGAACCGAGCGCCTAGGCGAGCAAAGGCCTTTACTGCCTGCATCAGGGTTCATTGGAGTAGGCGGGGGTGAGAGAAGTAAGGAAGAGAAACCTCGGAAAGGATGGGGATGGGAACGGCGGCGAAATCTTGGCCGCTGAGGAAGTCCACGCAGGCGCTCAGCACATCCACCGGGGCGCCCAGATAGCCGCCAGTGCACACGCCCCTAATAAGCACTGTCTGTCCATAAGCTGTTCTTTCTTAAGCGGTGGGGAATACGGCTGCTGAGCTGCTTGAACGAGGATGCGAAGGACGGCGACTTTGAGGCGGAGGCCAGCGGGCCTGTCGGGCACATCGACGAATATTCGCAGACGGTTCAGGAAGGCCCCAAGGGCATTCACTGCCACTGGTCCCCCCATCCCTGCTCCATGACTCACACTTCACCTTGCGCATTCAATTGGGAACGAAATTTGTCCTACCTTCACCCTGCTCGAAGACGAAGCGGTGAAGAAGGCCGGGAAAGTGGGAGCTGTCCACGATGTACTCGGCAGCCAGCACTGTGTCCCCCTGCCCTTTCAGCTTCATCTTCAACGCACACGATCATTTCAATCCCTGACGTCAAGAGGTGGAAAGATGAGGACCCGTTGATTGGCGGTGAGGGTGAGGAGTTTGAGAGCGAGGACCCAGGCTTCGGGCGACAGCTCCTCATTGGTGGCCAGGCAAGCGAGGATGCCTTCGATGGCTTCCAGCTGCAACTCCACTCCACCCCCCGACCCTCCCCCGCCCATCACTCTACCCAAACTCAGCTCCGACATTTTACTCCACCGTCTTACTTCAGACCTAGCAAGAATGCATTTGGCTATGGCTATTGATTGCTCTACTTTGCTCTGACAAAAATGCCTGCATCACAACAAGCATGATAGAGATAACAAGGGGCAATTTCGATTGAAAAATTGCTTTTACTTCACAAAACAACAAAGCCAATGGCAAACTCACGCAAGGTATGCAGAGAAATTCTCCCGTTATCACTACGGAGCACGAAGTTGAAGAATAATGACCGGCCGACACCCTTCTTTAGCTACGACCTTCAATTAGAACAACAATTCCCAATTGCCTTACGTAAAATTTTGATCATAAATTAAATAAAACTGGAAAAGAAAAGAAGAAAAGAGGGCGTGACCCGTGGATCCAGTGACAAGGCACCAGGCAGTGGAGAGAAGCTGTTCAGCTGCATTAGCGGACATGTTGGGAAGCTCCGCCAGCGCCCCAGACACCACCTCACTCACCAGCGAGCCTGAGCTCACCGCTGCTATTCCCAGCTCCGATCCTGCACACTTTCTTCACCTTTTTACCATCCTTCTTTTTTCAATCCTTCTCACCAACACTTATTTATTACTAGTTCCTAGCTCTAAGCCTGAGAAGAGAGTGAGGCCGGAAGCATGGAGTAAGATTGTATTATAATCTTGTTTATACTGGTTAAGGACCTCACTCCTAATACTGGCCGGAAGCGAACCCGTTTCCGCCGGCAGATTGGTGGTGGGCGGGAGGGGTTTCGCCAGTGGCGTGGCGGCGGCCAGTGCAGCACGGAGGCTGGCATCGTCGCCCAGAGCAGCCGCCCGCGCTGCTGCCTCCCCGGCCCAGCCTAGGCGGGACTCCAGACGGGCGTCCAGCACCAGACTCACCGGCTCAAACACTCCCCATCCCTCTCCCCATCCAAGGAGTGAAAGACAGTGCCTGAGTGGACTGTAGGAGACGCTGCTGCTCCAGCTCCAGACAGAGGAGCTTCATGCGCACTGCGGAGGCCAGCTGGGCAGCCTCACGCTCCCCGCCCTCCTCCTCTTCACCCAGCACGGACTCCCCGCCTGAGCCCGAGGCCTCCTCGCCCCCTCCAGCTCCTATCGAGACCTGCAAACGGCCTTGGATGAGGTGGAAAGGTGGTGGTGGGGGAGACAGGCAAAGAACATCAGCAGCAGTGCCGCTGGGGGTGTCGAAGCTTTCGTCCTCGTCTACCGGGGCCGTCACAGCCTCAGAAGAGCTGACGGCCTTCGCCGCCGCCTTCTCCAACTTCTCCAGCTTCACCTTCAGCTGCAAGATCCTTCCGTTTATTAGTGGCACTAGGGTTGAGCTGGTGATGGAATGGAATAGTCTTTTGCATTGATGGCACTACATACCTTAGCCATGGTTGGCTGGAGAGCGAAGGGGATGAAGGCAGTGGCACTGCTGGAGGCAGCGGGGCTCCAGGCACTGAAGGGAAAGCTGGTGGAGCCTGGCGGAGCCAGGAAGACCGACGTCACCGGAACCTCAGCACCCGCACCCACTCCACTCGATGGCCCTCCGTGCATCTCAACTGCTCAACTGATCAACTCTGCACTGATCAACTGAGCATTGTATTTGGCCTAATTTGCTTGCCTACAAAGGAACAATGGATGGAAATGGATCAGGGGAAATGGAAAGGGATGATAAGACAACCTCGTAGTAGAGAGGAGGCTTAGGGTCGGTGGAGGAGAAGAGGGAGGGGCCGCCCATCCAGCCGATGACGCTGCCGCCGGCCGCCGCGCTGTTCTTCTGCACCTCGATGTACTTGTGCATACGGCTCTTGTAGGCCGAGGAACTCGAAGCACCCGCAGCCATCGCCTTCTCGTGCGCTGCTGTCTCCTGACAATTGCTCGGCGCTCCAGAGAGAACCTATGCCCCTAATTTGAAAGGAGGAAAGAACCTGAAGCCAGGTCTTGATCTGCTCGAATGCGAGGCCAGCGTTGAGATTGATGTCGATGATTTCCCGGGCGGCGAGACGAAGGTACTTGAGGCGCGTCTTCTCGTCTACCTTGCAGCCCACCACCTCCTCCGGCTTCAGCGCCGTCAGGAAGCTTTCGATCACCGCCTGAGCACCTGCAAACCCACCTCACATCCCATTAGCCGATCAAAAGCGAAAATGCGAGACGGAGGAATGGGAAGCAAACCAGCTGGAGTCTCAGGGCTGGGAGTAGCGGCCAGGGCAGCGGTTGGGGTTCCGTGGCCGGAAGAAGATGCGCCGGCGCTGTCCGGCGGCGGAAGAGAGCCAGCGCGTATCTCCGCCATCTCGGCCAGCATCCGCTCACTCTCCACCGCCGCCGCCGCGTAGGCCGCTCGATCCGCCTCCTTCCGCCCCGCCCTGGTACCCAGCTACCTCCTAGATGAAGGAAGAAGGGGAGTAGAGAAGAACTTGGTCTCGGCGTCCACGATGTCCTGGAGGAAGGTGAGCAGGGCATGGCGCTGCCAGCCGCCGGTGTGCGGCGAGAGCAGCAGGCGCTTCAGATCTGCGGCGCCGAGGAATCGGGCCAGCCCGACAGCGTGACTGGTGCCCAGACAGACGCGGGAGAGGACCTGGAAAGGAGGGGGCTATGAGTCCTCGGTGGAGTGGAATGAAAGAGAGCTGGCCTTGAAGGCGAGGAGATGAGCGGTGGGTGAGAGGAGATGTTGGTGCTTGAGGAGGAGCTGGGCCAGGGCTTTGGCCACGGCCAGACAGAGATGCGGCGGGAGGCGAATCTTCAAGCTCGACGAGGACTTGTGTCCAGAGCTGCTCGATGTGCGACTCTTGCTACGGGAGCTTTGAGCACCTTCAAGCCGCCACTTCTCTCTACACTATTTATTACGGATGGCAACGAAAGAATAAGAACCAGAAGAGGACTTGCTTCGTTTGGATGATGAGGATGCGGAGGGCAGAGAGGCTGAAGAGATTGCACTCAGCGTCTTCTTTGACTTTATTGACAGAAAGCAGTTGGCAGAGGTAGTATAGGGAATCAATTGAACCTTAGATTTTCCCGGAGTCTTTGAGCCGGAATAGAAGGCCTTGATGTTTTCAGCCAGCTCCAGCGATTTCTCGTACTGGCTTTCCATTAAGGAGTAGCCCTTCAAGCAGATCCTTTTGTTTGCAGCATGAGCCAAAATTATTTTATTGATGGATGAAATATTGGATTGAATGAATTGGATTGGAGTCTAACGAGGGTTGCAGTGTCCTCCCATTTGCTGGAGCTCTTAGCCTTGCGTGCAGTGCCGATCTTGCGTCGTAGAGCGGGGTCCGCGTCAGCTGGGCTTCCTGCTCCGTCCCCCAATCCTCCCACCCCACCGCCAGAGCCCAGGAAACGCCAGCGATCAGCACGAGACCGACGGCTGCATTACAACACACAATCTGTTTTTTTTTATTTTATAGCTTACCGAAGGAAATTCATCAAAATAATATAAGAAATAATTATTGAAAATTAAGGAGTTTTAAGAGTTTAATTTTGAGACGGTTGGGATGCAAATTCAATAGAACTGCATCAAAAGTAATTCATTTAAAATCATTAAAAATTAATGTGCTTTTCGGGATTGTGCTTTTGATTTTTTAAATTTTAGAAAAAAGTAAAAGCTATCTGATAAATACACTAATTCAATTCCAACTGCTGTGGCACCTGCTTGCTAGAGTTCCGACGTCAAAGCAGACGGCTGTGAGGGAGAGGAGGCCTAGCAGGATCTCGGGGTCGCCCTCTCCCGTTTCTTCTGCAAGTGATGACCAAGTTACTAGGTGATAAGGATGGTAGTGAGCCTGGTCTAGCCTGGGCAGAGGAATTGAAGAAGAGCCTCCAAAAGGTCCACCAGCACTTGCTGGTTCCCTGCTTTCACCGCCTGAGCTGCTAGATAGCCCAGCAGCAGCAGATGCCGCTCACTTCGCCCGCCTACAATCATTCTCCTATCAAATAACTCATTCTTTCACTCCAGTTCATTGAAAACCACTAATCAAATTCTATTTTAAAACTTGATATGTCTAATTCGACAGTGGGATTGGATGATCTGAGAAGGGAAATGCGAGAACCGTTGAATGGGAGCCGTAAATGGTGAAGAAGTTGGGCCAACAGCTGACCCCACCAAGGCCGTCCCCCTCCTTGTATGAAGAGCCAAGTGGCGCTGCTGGCCATCAAACTCGGCGCGTTCCAGCCCAAGCACAGATTCCTCACAATTCAACTCTTCTTTACAGTTCATTTATCCGTTTTATCTACTATTTTGATAATTTGTCATTTCTTGCTTGCGGGGGACCGACTTGCTTGCGACAGTGCGACTCTAGGAATTAGATACTTGAAGTGGTGGAGTGCATCGGCGAGGAGGAGCGGTGGAAGCAGTGGGGTAGCGGCGTTTGGCAGCTGGGAAGCCAGTGCGGCGTAGGGCCCGGCGCGTATGAGCAGGGCCAGACTCAACTCCGCCGTCACCCGCACCTGATCCGTTCCCACGCATGCCCAGCTCTGGAACTTCCTCTCCTTTCCATATATTTCCTTGCTAAGGGAAAGAAGTTGAAGGACGCGGCTTGAGACGGTTGGGGTCGGCTGTAGTCGACGAAGAAGGGAGTGGATGATGTTCCAATGCAGTTTATGCGCCTTCGCTTCTCGGTAGGCTTCGCGTACTGCACTTGCTTCCGCACCCTCTTCCACCTAAACCACTATCATTGTTTGCCGATTCCAAACTGCTGATGTGGCTCTATTCATCCTCATCGGATGGACAGAAAGAGAAGTGGATGAGGCTGGATGAGAAATGAGACAAAATAAGGTAAGAAGGCATACGAGGGTGGTGAGGGATTCCAGGGCGAGGGAATGGCGGCAGCGAACATCCTCGCTGAGCTGACGGAGGGCGGAAAGTCGAATGGGCTGTCGAACCTCCGGCACATCTGCTGGCAACCATAGCGCAGCCTGACAACACCCACCTGACCTGCCTCCACTTTGCACTGTAGCGGTAGGGAGGGACCTGATGAGGCAGGAGGAATCGATGGCCGAAGAAGCGGCCCAATGGAATGCGTACTGAGCTGGCGTTGCCCAAACCCTGCCTTCCGATGTACGTCGCCTCAATCCCTCCCCGTCTCTCATTCAATTACTGTCAACCACACCTTGGAGACAAACATTAACGCACCATATAAAGCTCATGCATCCATGGTCGATTTCACAGTTTATTGGAGGTTAAATAGTTGAGGAAGATTGGGATAATAAAAGAGCAACTTTGAGGAATCGGCAGAAGGCGGGTGGCTGAAGGTCGGAGACGACGAGTGCCTTGTCCCCGATGTCGTTGGAGACCAGCAGCCGTTGTCCGTCCCTCGCCTCACCTTAACCAATTCTCTTCTTCATCAAACGCTGCTTCCCCAGTTGGTCATTAGCATAATGCTGAAAAGCAGAACCATGAAGCCAGAAGTCGATGCTGATGCTGCTGAGATCGCCACAGCTGGGAACGACGACGTCAGTGAGAAGAATCGGCCGCCCAAAGTCCAGCGTCACAAACTTTCGAGCTCCTCAACAGCCTTCATTCCTTTATCTTGCAGCGCAGAGTGGAAGCAGGAACCTGAGGTCATCTTGTACACGATGAGAGCCTGCTGAGGAGGCGGTCTGAGGAGGTCCAGCGGCATTACTTGAACTCCACTGCCCCGATCTCCCTCCGAACTCCCGCCCAGCTCCTCTCCAGTCAGCTGTCCCATTTCAACCTTGTCTAACAATCTAGAAAACTTGCAATAGGGCAAGGGACCTCTGAAAGCGGAGCCAGGTTGGTATCGCTGTTGATGGGGGAGAGGTGTGAAGGCGAGAGTGGCGTCGGGGTCATGAAGGGCGTGGTCTTGGGGGTGGTGGGGACGCCGAAGGTGGAGGCTGAGGAAGCCTGCTGATCCGGCACCGCCAGCCCGCTGTTCCCCGTCGTTCCCACCGCTGCACCAGCAACAACTCATTCTGCAGCTCTCCTGAGGCTTGCGGTACCTTCGGCAAGCTTTCCCTGCAGAGCCTCCTTCTGCTGCTGCAGGGCCAGGAGCTGCATCTGCTTGGACAGGATCGTCTGCACCTGCTCCTTCACCATCGACACCGACGACGGAGGCAGGCCGGCTGCCGCTGCTTCCGATGTCACCACCTTTACATCACCATTTTAGGTCCACCTCCTTATATGTTTGTTCTCCAATGGCTAGACCTCTGGCAAGCTGATGGGGCCGATGGGGGCCTGCGGGAGATTGGCGGGCGCCGAGGCCCCCGTCTCCACATTCTCCACCCGCATCCCCTCGGAGCCCGCCAGACAGACGAAGGCCAGCGGCTCCGCCTCCAGCAGACCGCACAGCTGCTCACGACACAGCACCACCTAAAAGGCACCCCTTCTTTCTGGTCTGCCAATGAGATCCCTGGGTGGATGCCTTGGGAGCCTTGCTGTTGGCGGCGTCGTTGGGCTTGGCCTTGAGCGGCATGGGGGCCGGGTTGGCAGCGTAGGCGGCGGCGAAGTCGGGCAGCGGGAGGCTGGCTCCGCTGGCAGCCTGGAAGCCGGCCCAGTAGGAGTTGGAGCCCCCGAAGCCGCCACCGCTGCTGGCAAATGGGCCCGCGAATGCTTGTGTGGGCGCCATAGCCTGAAATTGAAGCAAGGCCTTTAAGGGTAGGTGATGATGACGGGAAGGAACCTGTGAAGCAGAGAGAGGCGGCATGGCGTTGGGTGTACTGGGAGTGACGGGGTCGCCGGCGCTCATGTCAAAGCCCAGCCAGTGGCCCCAGTCCAGGCCGTCCAAGGAGAGGTCGCTGAGGAAGAATCCAGTCAGGCTCCCAGTCCCACCCCCGCTGTTCCCTGTCGCCGTAAAGCCTCAAATTCATCCACTTTGGGCCACTGCTCCTTTCCCTCGGTCGCAACTGAAACCAGGGGGTGGATTAGGACTGGGCTGAGGCTGTCGTGGAGCCAGACGCAGGGCGGCCGGGAGCCACTCCCACTGCTCCAGCTCTATCACATCCCCGTGCAGGCCGTACCTTCACAGCCTTTTCTACCAGATCCCTCCAAATATTCTGCCAAGGAACCCGGTGGCAAGGGCGGTGTGAAGTGGGCGGCGACGGGCGGGGAGGACGCTTCCCAAGTCGGCGAGGAGCTGGCGAACGGTGGTGAGGAGGGGACCAGCGGCCTCGCCCGGGTGCCGACGTACCACTTCGCCGCACACACTGAACAGCCATGTCAGCGCCCCTCAACAAGAATGGCTTTCTTCTCTTTGGGGAGGAAGATGAGGAGGGGCGCCGGAGGGTTGGGGGCGGGGGCCCTGTGCAGAGCCGGGGGGGGGGGGGGCCACAGGCGGGCCCCAAGGCCCCTCGCCGCCCTCGCACTTGGGGTACACTAGCGCCAGCATTCAACACCAATTAATGAATGTCGTAGTGGATGGATGTAATGGAATGTGCGGGAGGGGGGGGGGGGGGGAAGGGAGGGGGGGGGGAGGAGGGGGAGGGGGGGGGCGGGGGGGGGGGGGGTGCTGGCGGCAAGCGGGGAGGTGCAGAGACGCACGCCAGCCGCCCCCTCTGACAGCCCGCCCGCGCGATCCCCCCCCTCCTTCCTAAAAACCTTCCTCCCCAATCCTAACACCCCCCTCTTTAGGCCCTCCTAAGTAGGGGGGGTTAAAAGGAAGAGACGCAGTGAAACGGAGGGGGAAGAGAAGGAAGACGCGCGGGGGGGGAGGGGCGGGGGGGGGAGAGGAGGCCCGGCCGGGGGGGCCGCGCCACCTGGCGAACCCCACGCCGTGCTCCCCCAACTCCTTTTCCTGCCCACAACGAGGCTAGAACACATGCTGTGCTCCGGGCAAAACACCTACACGGCTGCTTATGTATAAGAGTGTGAAATACTCTTATGTTTTTCTTCTTACACCAAAGGTGAAAAATTGTTTTGGTGTTTTTTGTGTTCAAGAGGGGCTGGCTTTGCTGATATAGGGTAATGAGTTTAGATTCGAGTATAATGGCTTTTCGGGTGTTTAAAAAGTAGGAAAAAAGTTTTTGTTTAAAAATTTGGAAAAAATTTTTTTGTTAAAAAATTGGGAAAAATTTTTTTCTCCTTTTAAAAAATATGAGAAAATTTTTTGTGGGGAAAAAATTTTTTCCCTTATTTTAAAAAATTGAACAAATTGTTTTTTTTAAAAAATTGGAACAAAATGTTTTGGCCATTTTAAACATTTGAACAAAACGTTTTACCGGAACAAACTGCTTTGCCTATTTTGTTACATTGGAACAAACTGTTTTGCACACTTTGGTTTTTTTTTTTTTGGATGTTTAAAGCATGTGAATAAAAAAGGGAAATAGTTTTTTTTTTTAGTTTTTATTGGGCGGGTTAAGATGGGGTTCAGCCCAGCGTCCCCCAGGCGTAAGCAGGCAACGGCCGCCCACGTTTGGGCGTCAGCCGGGATTACCTTTGTAATTTTTGAACTGATTTTTGTATTTCTCCATATTTTCAGATGCGACTTTCGTCGTAAAATTTTTACTGTGCAAAAACAAATATGTGCTATGAAAAGATATATTTTGGTAGAATAAAATAAAATTTAAATCGCATCAAAGCAAAAGCTCTCGAGGGAGGGAGTGCTCCAGAAGACCGGTGCTCCAGCAGGCCGGCGCTCTTCACCACTCAGCCAGCGCTCCAGAGCCACTAGGCTAACGTATTCGCCAACTACATTTCAGCAAAAGGAACAGATCATGCCGGCCGGCGATGAATCCAGGACGATACAGCGTATTGCTGAGTGGCATTTTCCAGCCAGGCACAACATGAGTATCGTGTTTTGAAAGACATTTTGTAGCTGCGTTGTTTTGCAAGCTGCCTTTTTGCAAAGGTCCTGGAGTTCGAGATCTGTTCCCCAAATGCTATTGAGCTCAGCGGAATTATATATAGAACAGGCATACCAGGAAACATTAGTTGGCCAAGTACAAGTTTGCGCGGAGTGAAGATGAGTCCATATTTACACTATAGCGTGCCTAATCTGAATACTGCTTGCTGATTGGTCGCCTTCCAGAAAACCGACCAATAAGATGCTCTCTAGTGGATTTCGTTTCGTTCTGAAGAGTTTAGACAATATTTTAAAGTTTTAACGAATTAAGTGAACAAGTTTTTACATTACGATTGTTTAAAGAAAAGAAAAACAAAGCGAGAGCCGTTTATTTTAAACTTTAGTTTTACAAAGTCTCGAGTAGTGAGCTGCTTATTGCAGGCTAACCAAGGTCAAAAGTATTCCGCTTCAAGTATTACTACTGCCTAACGTGCTCTTTGGTCCGGTATCCCGCCTAGCTTACTGGTCTAGGCCCCCAGCCTTTGCCGAGGATCTCCAATGCTCACTGAAAGGCTGGGGGCCGCTCTACTGTTCTCAAGACCTGACCAGGCTCGGCGGATACCTATTGCTTTTTTTTTGCAATTTTTATTTTA
Organism: Ptycholaimellus sp. GST1_10; assembly: GCA_030248095.1. Taxonomy (NCBI): domain Eukaryota; kingdom Metazoa; phylum Nematoda; class Chromadorea; order Chromadorida; family Chromadoridae; genus Ptycholaimellus; species Ptycholaimellus sp. GST1_10. Next base: position 7,728 of record JASANA010007804.1, on the reverse strand, counting down.
ATGTTATTTACTCAAAAGCAATCTAACGAGTTCTTATTTTAGGACAAAAAAGTTTTTTACGGTCATATTTTGCTTTGGCAGAATAATTTACAAAAATATTTGCTCTCACAAAATTGCGTTTGAGGGAGCTCAGCAGAGGCGGTGTTTCGTAATAAAAAAGATGCAGTGATTTGCACTCAAAAGTGGCGATTGAAGGTTGTGCTGAAGGCAGTAGATGGAATGAACACAAAGCACTTCCTGCCCATGCAAGAGGGGTTCAAACATGGGGGTGGGCAGTGAAACAAGGCCTGCGGAGTTGGGCCTAGATAACGCTGGTATGCTAATAGGATGGGGGGATGGGCGGGAAGTGGGCTTGTAGGCAGATTTTCGCCTGCTCATCATGGGGGTGGGTAGTGATGGGGTGTTCGCGAGAGAGAGGCGGGAACTATAGGCGTCAGTGCAAAGCTATGCTCACACTGGGCCTATAAGACTGCCCCCAAGGCTGGTCAGATTTCATAAAGGCCCGCCGCCCTTCCACTGCCCCACATGTTTGGCCTCAAGCATTCCCTCAACAGTCCTTTAGAGAGTTCCCCTTTCAGTCCCCTTCATCTTGTAGAGTAGCAAGGTAGAGAGAGAGAAGAGCTATGGCTGAGCGGCGCAAGGACGAGTCCAACATGGAGCAGGATGAGGAGGAGGCCTGGGAGGGTGAGGGGGAGGCTGGGGGTGAGCAGGAGAGCGCCCCCGCAGCCAGCACGGAGGAGCCCCAGCCCCCCAGGGTCGGGATCGTCGACAACCGCGACTTCTTCATCGACCGCGGCCTGGGCGACGAGTACGACAAGATCGACCAGGAGGCCATCCAGAGAGAGCCCCACAACATCCTCGTCGAGCGCCTCGTCGGCTCCTACAAGGAGCTGATCGTTACCCCCTCTTTTGGTCTCCCCTTTCAGGCAGGTGGAGAGAGTGGATTGTGCAGACGATGGGCCACACGATGAAGGAGGCTGAGGAGCGCAACCGGGAGATGGGGGAGCGCCTGGACGCGGAGCGGGCGGAGGTGGGTGAGCTGCGGGAGGCCTTGGCGGCTGCGGAGTCCCGGGCCCGCGAGATGGAGAAGGAGGTGGCAGAGTCCTGGGCCACCATTCACCGGGAGCGCAGCTTCCGCACCAAGGAGAACTTCGCCCGCAACGGATGGATCACCATCAGCAACAAGGTCTCTCTATCCTCTCAGCCCTTCCTAAGCTCTCTAAGGTCCTAAGTTGGCTTTCTATCCTTATCAATCCAATCCTCCCTAAAAGGGCCCATTTTGGGGCTGTTGATAGGAGCGAGACGAGGCCAAGGCGAAGAAGGAGGAGGCCGAGGCCCGCCTTTCCCGAGTGGAGCGCCAGAGAGCCCTGGCAGCGAAGCGGATGGAGAGAGCCGAGACCCGGGAGAGCCAGCTGCAGGACGAGGTGGGGCGCCTGAACCGGCGCGTCGAGTTCCTGGAGCAGGAGGTGGGCCGGCTGGAGGACGGGGCGCCGGGCGGCTCCGGTTCCATAGGGCGCCTCCGCAGTGAGCTCCTTCGGGTGTACGCCGAGCTCCAGCGCGCCACCTCCGCCCTGCAGCAGACGAGCGCCTCCATCGGGGACAGCGTCAACAGCTTCGACCACATCGCCACCCAGGTTCCTCTTTCACTCTCCCCCTCCCCTCTCTGGGGGCTCTAAAAGGCTGAGGGGGATTGAAGATGGTGGACGGAATGGTGGAGGCCGGAGTGCTCACGAGGGCCCAGGGGGACAACATCGAGACGGCCGACCTGGAGGAGATCCGCCTCAGAGCCCAGGTTCCTTCCAGTCTGCATTTCTCAGGGGCTGAAAATGAGGGGGGCTTGCTTGGAGTACGGGGAGATGCCGCCGCTGGAGGGGGAGGAGGAGGAGGGCGGCCACGTCTCCCGCCCCGTCTCCCGGGCCATCTCCCCGCCCCGCCTACCCGCCGCATCTCCCGCAACAGCCGCCAGGTACTCCAGCCTCTCTCATAGGGTGGCCAGAGGGGTTAAAGGAGGGAGTTTGTCAGGAGAGGGAGGAGGACATGGAGGGGGCCCTCCCCACCCCCAGTCCCCCCCCGGTGGGCCGGGGGGCGGGCCCCCGGCGCCCCCCCCGCCCCTCCCACCCCCTCCACACCTTCCCTCCTTTAGCCTTCCCCCTCATTCCCTCCCTCTTCTTTGTGCTCTTGCAGAGAATTTCGCTCCCCTTCCTGTTTGGTGCTGGCCGCAGGGGGACCTGAGCTAACTGGCGTGACTCCTTTTTTTTCCATTTTTCAACCTTCCTTACATATTCCGCTTTTGAGTGCCGGCTACATTTTTTCGCTATTGAGAGCCTTCTTTGCTGTATGCTTATCATTTGTATATCTCTTTGGAGTGCCGATAAATCCACATAGCTACTGGAAAGTTGGAATAATTCTTCCACTTGTTGATCCCCCCTTGCAAGTTTTATTGACAGGCTTGGGGTCCCTCTCTGCCCTAGCTCAGTCGCCTCATTTATCTACCTCCTGCTGTCTACCCCTCTCACCCTCAGTGCCCCTCATCCTGCCTCACATCTCTCTCTGTCCCTCCCTCCTGTCTCCGCCCTCTCAAACCCCTCCCTCCTCACACCCCAATCGCCTTCCTATTGTGAGCAGTGTAAAAAAGAGGCACTTGCCTATATTTCACATCTAAGCTTGGAGGCATTGGAAAGAAGTGTAAAGGACACGGTAGTTTCGACAGACGCTGTTTCAGACTTAGGTGAGGAAAGGAGGCTTTGAGAGCACTCTGGTTTAGGCCGCTATGTGCTAATAGAAAATGTCAACTATCTATGCTTATGTGAGCTGGATTTTTAGCTGGAATGGCTCAAGCTTTAGTGGAGAGCAAAAAGCGAAATACTGAGCAATTGCTCAGATTTAAGAGGCAAATTGTTTTTATGAAGAAGTTGCACTTTGAGCACTCGACAAACTGGCAAACTAAACAAGGCTATGCTGCTATGGTCGCTAAAATGGCTCAGGTTGAGATCTCTGCTGAGAGCTGCGATAAAAATTATTTTTGCATTTTTAGATGGAGGCTCAAACGGTGGCCATATACGCAAGGATGCTGGCCTTCAAGATGAGCGTTGTCCTGGACGAGTTTGAGAATTGTCTCATCATCGTGGATGAGCCTTGGAAGTCCCACTTTTGGGTTTGCTTCTCGATTCAAAAACCAGGGCCTAAAAAAAGGAGGGAGGCAGGGCTTTGTGGGGGAGGAGAGGCAAGCGCTAAGCGAGATCCAGGCCAGCCTGCCAACTGAGGTGAGTGACAGGTGAGGCCTCCCCTTTTCTGGCTCGAAGGGTTGTGAATTTGTAGAAGGAAGACAAATTTGTGGACAAGTCAAAGATGGCCGGTATGCAGCCGCCGCCGCCTCCACCAAATGTGAGCTTCTCCTTTAGGACCCTTTTGTGATAATGGATCTTGGAGGGAGGGGGGCAGGGAGGAGGGCAGGGAGGGACAAGAAGCGGACTCCAGCGGACTGCCCAGCTTTGTGGAGGCCTTTGGATCACCAGTTGGCTTATTTGGCACTCTCAAGAGGTGTTTCAAGGGAAGATTGAAGGCCGCAGCAGAGCGCCAGCGTCAGATGCTACAAAGCTTTGCCTTGACCGGGCGTCTTCAGGGCGGGCCTGTGGAGGGATCCCAACAAGCGGCTCCAGAGGGCTCAGGTGAGTGGCTCTACAGTAGGTGGCTGTGAGGGCCTGGAGGGGATAGATTGTAGGCAGCGGGGAGCCTTCTCAAGATGCCTGAGAACACGACGGGCGGCTTTTGTGTGCTTTTCTATAGTGCCCATTTTCTATGACTCTAGCACATGCTATTCTCACGAGCACAAATGGCCACCAATAAATCCTAATAGGTGTCGGATAGGTGAACTAATAGAGCACAAGCAAAACCTAAAAAAGCCTAAAACTTTTTGGTGAACAAATTTTTCATAGATGAAGGCGTCATTTTAGCGGCAGTTGGGTTGCCAATGATGGCCTGGAAGACCTTCTCTCCTTCACTCTGCGCCTGCATTCAAAGGGGCGTTGTAAAGGAGGGCTGAAAGAGGGCTGGAAGGGGCCACCATCTGCTCTGTGGGGCCAGTAGGGAGAGATGAGGAGCGCGGCTGTAGAGTGGGTACGAGGGCGGGGCCTTTGGACGGCAGAGGAGGTTTGGTGGGCTGATCCGAGAGGTCCACATCTACGAAGTTGGCTGGAGACTGGGCGAGGCCAGAATCATCGGGCACTCCAGGGGCAGGCTCCTTTGGGCTCTCTGTGGAGGAACTGGTAGACCGGCGCTCAAACAGATCCTCCTCCTTCACCCCACCTAAAGCCCCAAATGCACACCTCAACAAATTTGGCCAATTCTAGCGATTATATGGAGTTCATGACAAAAACCAGGGGCGATTGCTGGAGGGAGATGGAAAGGGCGTATAGGACGGAATATATTCAATTGTCCACCCGTCGGGGGCATTAGCTAGCTCTCTTTTTAGATTTATCAGCGGTTCTGGCCTTTTTTAATAAATACGTACAATAGAAATGAAGGTAAAGGAACCAGGCAGCGGAGCTCCAGGGTTGATGCGTTTGAGAGTTGGTGAAGGTGAACTGGTAGACTCCTTAGGTGTGCTGGCCAGGGCCTTCATCCATGCCTTCCGTATGGCTGCATTTTTACGAGCCTTTAGCGTAGCAGGACTCTCCTCGAGCTCTCTGCAAATACCAGCTATTCATGAAGAGAAAACAAAGATTTTCAATAACTGAGGGTTTTGCGAATCCAAGGAAGGATGCTGCTCCAAGGGCAGGCTTTCTCCAGAGCTCTGGCGCTCATCGGACTTGGTTTGGCGGCGCTTGGGTGGGCTGAAGGTTGTCTCATTGGTTTCACTCGTGACATTGAGCAATCCTTGGCGGCGTTTCTTAAATGATATCGGCTTTTTGTTAAGAAAATAAAGTTGGCCAAAAAAACGGTAATGAAGCGGTAGATGAGGTGGTAGCGGAGCTCCAAAGTTATTGCGGAAGTGATAATAAACAGTCCAAAAACCACACCGGCTCCAATACCGATCCATTCCTCAACAAAATCATGCCATGGGTAAAGGTTAATATATATTGGACAAGGACGGGTTTTTGGCGCTCCATGTGGCGGACGGCACGATTAGGGTGGTGGCGGTTAGTTGAGGGCTCCAGGTTAGCAGGGTTACGAACGGGGCTCTTTGTGGTACGATTCGTAGTGGGGCTGGTACTTGGGCTCATCATAGTGGTGGTACTTGGGCTCTTCATAGTGGTGGGGCTGGTACTGGGGCTCTCTGTCGTGGTTCTTGGTATGGGGCTCTCTGTGGTGGTTTTCGTACTGGGGATCTCTGTTGTGGTACTGGGGCTATGGGTCGTCTTTGGGTGCTGTGTCGAGGGGCTCTGTGTCGTCTTTTGGCGCTCTGTCATGGGGCTCTGTGTCATCTTGGGGCTATGTGTCGTGGGACTCTGTGTCGTCTTGGGGCTTTGTGTCGTGGTAGTCGATTTCGTAGTGGTGGGGCTCTGTGTCGTTTTGGGGCTATGTGTCGTCTTGGGGCTATGTGTCGTCTTGGGGCTCTGTGTCGTGGGGCTCTGTGTCGTCTTGGGGCTTTGTGTCGTGGGGCTCTGTGTCGTCTTGGGGCTATGTGTAGTGTGGCTCTGTGTTGTGTTGGGGCTATGGGTCGTTGTTGTAGTCGATTTCGTAGTGGTGGTACAAGTCTTGGGGGTATGTGTCGTTGTGGTAGTCGATTTCGTACTGGGGCTCTGTGTCGTTGTGGTAGTCGATTTCGTAGTGGTGGGGCTCTGTGTCGTCTTGGGGCTATGTGTCGTTGTGGTAGTCGATTTAGTACTGGGGCTCTGTGTCGTATTGGGGCTATGGGTCGTTGTGGTAGTCGATCTTGTAGTGGTGGTACTGGGGCTATGTGTCGTTGTGGTAGTCGTACTGGGGCTCTGTGTCGTCTTGGGGCTATGTGTCGTTGTGGTAGTCGATTTCGTAGTGGTTCTGGGGCTCTGTGTCATCGTGGTAGTCGATTTCGTAGTGGTTCTGGGGCTCTGTGTCATCTCGGGGCTATGTGTCTTCGTGGTGGTACTGGGGCTCTCTGTACTCGATTTCGTAGTGGTTCTGGGGTTCTGTGTCGTCTCGGGGCTATGTGTCTTCGTGGTGGTGGTACTGGGGCTCTCTGTACTCGTAGTGGTGGTACTCGTTGTGGTGGGGCTCGTAGTGGTGGGGCTCGTAGTGGTGGGGCTCGTAGAACTGGGGCTCATCGTGGTACGCTTGGTGAGTAGTAGACTTGGGTTAGTTGGAAAGAAAAAGGTAAAGCTAACAGGGTTTTGCCGAATATATTGGTGCGTAGTTTGAACGGACTGAACATGAAAAAGAATTGAGTTTAAATTTGATATAAACAAGAGTGGTAAATGAAGGGAGCAAGTAGGAGGCCTCTTTGACGGCGGCGACGGTGAACTTGGCGGCCTTTTGGACAGTGCCCGCAGCGCTCCGGAGCCCTTCAGCCAGCTCGCCCGAGCCTTCCTCCAACTCCTTGCTCAACCAGCCCACCCATTGGACGCCTTTTCGGAGCAGAACTTGCACTCGGCTGGGGTTCTGAAATGATTATATTTGGCCGGTTGAAAAAGGCTAATGGGAAGGGGCAACCGCACAAAGCCACGTTAGCCGTGAAAGGCAGCTTCCTAATTGGCGGCGTATTCGTCGGCGGTCACACTGTTGTTGAAAGGTAAACTCTACTCTGGGACTCAAGTGCTCACTTCAAAATAGACTATAGAGAGCTGGAGTGGGCAAATATGAGAACCAGTAGATGTTTCGCGGGAGCTTGTTCTTGAAGAGGATCTTGTCGAATTGGCGTAGAAGATTCGGTGCCTTGAAAAGGCGATAGGGATTGCAGATGGCTGCCTAAAGGAGTTGTTTTTTGAAAACTCTGAGCATAGAACAAAATTTCGCTTACCAATTCTTGATCAGGCTGAAGGTAGCAAGTGCATGCCTCGGGGCACTCCAAAGAGGTTACTCCCAAGCCAGTTAAGCATAAAACAAATAGAAGAATCATTTTTGGTTTTGAGCCACTAAAACACTCACTGAGGGCGTGTGTTTAGAGGAGGGCATATGGGCAAAGCTCGCAAAAATGTGCACACCAACCTTTGCGTGCTATGGAAAATATTAGTAGAAAAATAAAAAGTGTTCTTACCATTCTGATGCGAAGAATGGATAACCAATCTTTTAAAATACCCTTCTAGTTTTGACACGTGTCAAAGCCGCTAATGCCAGGGCCCAGAAGATAGCGACCGAAATGGCTCATGAGGTTTTTTTATATCTGTCTCTCTTCGGGTCCCAGTAGTATTTAGATTGAGGCTTTTGCGCCGTCGCCTTTGGTCATCGATATGGGCCAAGATAGTTCGGCACCCAGCAGTGTTCCATAAACATTTCAAACTATCACTATTGACGCAGCCCATTGTAGGCTGAGAAGGAGAAGCAGGAGAAGCCGAAGCCACCACCGCGCAAGGTAACGCCTGCAATTGAATAAGTGGCAGCCCCTCCGCCTGAAGTCGTTGGCCAAGCAAATGTCTCCATGACCCTTCCGCTTGCACTTCATCATGTTCGCGTTCATCATTAGCTAAGCTGAGAAGCGCATGCGGAAGGGCCATGTAGGCCTCTCAGCGCATAGGGTATATTTTTTATCTGGGGCCGAGTAGGGATGAGCGGAGAAAATTTCACTTTTTCCCGGCATCAGCTCGCAATCGGCCT
>JASANA010007803.1:0-10889 GCA_030248095.1 Ptycholaimellus sp. GST1_10 | reverse complement strand
ACCGGAAGAGGCCCCGGGAGAGCCGGGAAGAGAAGAGCAGAACCGGTTCAGGCGTCTTGGGGAAAATAGACAGACTGATTCCGGCCTCCCTTCCGCCCGCCTCGTCAACATGGGACGGACGAAACAGGTTTGGGAAACATCACAGATATGCTAGGAACCTTAACGCACCATTTTTCTCATTTTACAGCAAATATTTTTTATTTTTAGTGCAATTACAGTATCTTTACAATTACATTAAATGATCCCATTGGAGATTTTTGAGAAAATCATGCCTATCATCCACACCTAATAATCCGATTTTTGACAATGCACTAAACTTCCTCTGAAGCCTCACAAGGCTAACTTCCTCTCAAGCCTAATTTCGCTAAGCTTTAGGGCTCCCAATACCGCGCCTTTTAGCCTCCGTATCTGACAGACCCGCCTTTCGCATAAATAGCATTTGACTGCTCAAAGATCAATGGACTGTCCGGACTAATTTTATCTGTCGACTTTCCGGACATCTCTAAAACTAATTTTATCAGGAAATTTTCTTTTTAAACTAATCATGTATTAGCATTGACACTTGCAAAATAAAGGAAAAGGGGAAAAGAACAATCAATGGTACATATTTAAAATAGGGATACACAAGATTTAAAAAAGCACAAACAATTTAATTGACAACAATGCTCTGCCCAATGGTGAGGATGATGAAAAGGCAGAGAAGACAGTTAAAAATGCAGGAGACGCGGATTCCATCTGGGGAGCTGTTGAGCTGGGCGAATATCGAAAACGCATAACTTTTTCAAAACTTGCGCATAACCGCTTGAATTAGCTTCTACTTGGCCTAGGAAGTAAGAATACGGCGGTTATGCGCAGTTAAGCGCGGCTTGTTTGGCTGCTGCAGTGATTTTTCTGTTTTTGTACTCTTTTATGACATTTAGACACTTTGGCAGGTTCCAGTGACCAAAAATGCTGCGCTTAACTGCGCATAACCGCTGTATTCTGGTGTAGAATTATCAAATTAATCAAAATCCACCGGTTATGCGCAGTTAAGTGCGGCTTTTTTAGTTGCGGCAATCGATTTTTAGCTTTAAGGCTCTTTTAAGACTATTAGACCCTTCCAACTTTGAGAGAGGCCAAAATTGCCGCACTTAACTGCGCATAACCGCTATATTCTGGTTTAGGATTGCAAAATCAATTAAAATCCACCGGTTATGCGCAGTTAAGTGCGGCTTTTTTTACTCCTGCAGGGATTTTTCTGACGATTTTTTTCGAATTTGATGATTTTTACACTCTTCTCTTACGATTGAACCCTTTGGCCTAAAATTCCACTTTTAATTGCACGTAACCGCTGTATTCTGGAGTCAATTGCAAAATCGAGCAAGTTTTGAATAATTATTTAAAGTTACTTGGAGCTAACAATTGGGTTGAACATAGCTGCATATATTTCAAAATCCGTAATACGTTTTACCTTGGCTATTAGGGGAGGGTTGCGGAACGGATTGCCATGGACTGGACTGCCACCGGAATAGATTGCCAACGGAATGGTTTGCCACTGGAACGGATCACGGATGCACCGTGTACCTTACGGATCACTGCTATTCTGCGATGTAAAGAGAAAATGGGTCTAGCGAAAATTCGTTTTTAGTTCTTCTTCTAAAAAATTTCCCTCAAAAAAAATTTCTAAATGAAATTGGAATGCCTCAACCTAAACTAGAAACGTTGGTAATCTATTTTATCTGGCGGCAATACAGTCCAGTAACAATCTAGTCTGTGGCAATCTGTTCCGGGGAAATCCAGTCCGTGGCAATCCGTTCCTAGACCCATCAGGGGACCGTTCTTACACGGCCGCTCACACGGCCTCAATCCAAGGGCTCATCCAAGAATTCCCTCTCAATTAATTCGATTTCATGCAAGCAACATTAAAAAAAGACTGCTCAGCAATGGCAACATCAAGCATATTTTCTTGCACTGGGTCTGTGATTTCAAATGGAACTGTGACACTTGCCTCAAGTTGGAATTGTTTTGTGTGTGTCGATAAAGAAAATGGTTCAAAAAAACTGGGAAGACTCTATTGAAATAACATGTACAACCATTAGCGCACAACAGATAATAAAAGAGGCGCACAACAGATAATAAAAGATAAAATAGCCCCCGCTATTTTCTTTACACGCCTTTTTTCCCCACTCAGAGGACGGCACCATCTAGAGCCGCCTCCCCCTGGGGCTAGGGGCCTGGACGGCCTCTGGCCCCATCGGGTTCGGCAGCTCTGGAATCGGATTTCAGAGGAGGTAGCTGGTGGACGGAGAGGACGGTTTGCAGCTGAGGCACGGCACCTTCTGGGAATTGGCACTGCGGATTGATAGCTGTGACATGGGCTGCCCTCCTCTCTGTCAATGCACATTCCGCTGTGATTCTACTCTCATGTTTCCTTCGTTGGGAGTGAGCCGATAGGCTCCTCCTACTTTCTCAGATTAAACTGAGCTCCCCGAAAAAAAAAGAGTGACATTTGGGCGTTTTTCCTGTGGGGCTGTTTCGCGCGTCTGCTCTGTTCCGTTTTTCTTTGTGCTGCGTGTTTTTTTTGCTCTGTGTGTGTTGGTTTGTTTCTTCGTTTTTTTGCTTGGTTGTTTTGTTTTTTTTTTGGGGGGGGTTTTGGTTGTTTTTGGTTGGGTTGTGTAGTGTGGGTTTGGTTGTTTTGGGTTGTGGTTTTTTTGTTGTTGTTGTTTTGGCTGGATTTTTTTTTTTTTGTTGTTGTTTTTGTCTTTTTGCGTTTGTTTTTCTTTTTTTTTTGTTTTTTTTTTTTGTTTGGTTTTTGCTTTTTTTGGGTTTGGTGTGGATTTGGTGTTGTTTCGGGAGCTGTTTTTTGTGTTGCGGGTGTTGGTTTTTTTGTTTTTTGTTTGCCGTGCTTTTCTTCGGCGCTATGGTGCGTTTTGGTCTTGTGAGTTCGGCGGGTTTTTTGTTTTGTTCTGCTGCGTTTGTTTTGGCTTTTTTTTTGTTGTTCTGGTTTCCGTCGTTTTCTTTCGAGCGCTTTGCGTGCGTTTTTGGTCTCTTGTGTTCGGCGGGTTTTTTGCTTTTGCTTTCTTTGCTGCGATTTTTTGGTTGTGTTGTTCTGGTTTGTCGTGCTTTTCTTTTCGGGAGTTTGTCGCTTTTCGGCGCTTGTTTCCCGGCGGGTTTTTTGCTTTTGTTCTTTGCTGCGTTGTTTTGGCTTTGTTGTTGTTCTGGTTTCTCGTTCTTTTTTTCGGCGTCTTTGCGTGCGTCTTTCGGCTCTCTTCGTGTTCCCGGCGGGTTTTTTGCTTTTGCTGTTCTTTGCTGCGATTGTCTTTGGCTTTTTGTTTGTTGTTGTTTTGCTTTTTTTTTTGTCTGCCTGTGTCGTATGTTTTTGTTAGATCTGATCGTTTGTCTGTCTGTTGGCGGGTTTTAGTCTGTTCTGTACTGTCTTAGTCTGTACTGTTCTATATGACTGTTCTGATTATATTCCCTGACATTTGGTGAACACTGCCCCTGACGGCTCGGTTTTATTTTGTCAATCGTTAAGCACCCTAGTGCTCACCAATTTTGAGGATCGAGGGCCCCTCCGCCTTCCCGCCTCTCTACACCATCTCCGGAGGCCAGCATTTCTAGCTCCGAGACTGGTCAAGAGCCAAGTGGAATTTTCGGCCACTAGCAAAGTCCAAAGGGTTCAATCGTAAGAAAAGAGTGTAAAAATCATCAAATTCGAAAAAAAATCGTCAGAAAAATCCCTGCAGGAGTCAAAAAAGCCGCACTTAACTGCGCATAACCGGTGGATTTTAATTGATTTTGCAATCCTAAACCAGAATATAGCGGTTATGCGCAGTTAAGTGCGGCAATTTTGGCCTCTCTCAAAGTTGGAAGGGTCTAATAGTCTTAAAAGAGCCTTAAAGCTAAAAATCAATTGCCGCAGCCAAAAAAGCCGCACTTAACTGCACATAACCGGTGGATTTTGATTAATTTAATAATTCTACACCAGAATACAGCGGTTATGCGCAGTTAAGCGCAGCATTTTTGGTCACTGGAACCTGCCAAAGTGGCTAAATGTCGTAAAATAGAAAAAAAACACAAAAATCACTGCAGCAGCCAACCCCGCCGCGCTTAACTGCGCACAACCGCCGTATTCTTACTTCCTAGGCCAAGTAGAAGCTAATTCAAGCGGTTATGCGCAAGTTTTGAAAAAGTTATGCGTTTTCGACACCCACCGTTGAGCTGAGGGGTCTTGCTGTCGGCTGGCGGGGTATTAGGGTTGTTGTCTTCCGAAGGCGTATCGGTGCTGCTGGGTAACTTGGTGACGGATGGATAAGAATGAGCCTGCTTTGATGCGCGTGGCTGTAGGGCAGCTGTAGGGCTGTTGTGGGGGCTGGAGTCGGCGTAGGAAGCTGAGTCGAGGCTGGGAGTAGATGGAAGGGAGGGCGGATGGGGCCAGGTGCGGAGGACAGGGAAGCGAATTGTGACATTGTCGGGCAGGCCGTCAGCGAAAGCGTTGCAGCGATAAGTGGAGCAGGAAATATTCCAGAAGCTTTCCCCATCCTCGCCCAGGACTCTGCTGTAGCCGGGAGGAAGAGAGCGATCGAGATAAAAGTCCGTATCGTACTCTTCCAAATCCTCGCAGTAACGAAAGACGTCGAAAGCGGCGAAGTCGTCGTCTTTGCCGGAGTCCTTGCGAACGAGAACGGCCTTGTATGTTTTGCAGACGCGTACACTGGAAGCAGAGGAATTGAAGGAGTTGAGCATCAAGCCGACGACGCAAGTTGCTTGATCCCCTTTGTAGCTCCAGTCACTGAGCACTGGAATAACATCGATGACTTGCTTGGGAAAAGACCAACTGTTACTGCATTGAGAAGAAGTGCAATTGAACTCATAGAGAGGCTGGCCATTGACCTCGACGACCTCATGGGACGCTGGAATGAAGCGGTCATAGTCACAGTACTGAAACCAACTGTAAGCTTTAACGTCGTCTGTTGCCAGGCCTCTTTTCGTATCAGCACTCCGCCGCAAAATAAGCAGTATTGCAGGTATGGCCAATTGCCAGGCAAAGCGGAATCCCTGCACGTATATTTTGTTGTAACACCTTCGTCAATAGGCCAGTGCTGCAAGTAGGGCCAGTCACGCTTCACTGAATTGCGCATATCCACGAGAAAGTTTTTAGAGCAAGAATCTAACTGCCGGTTGAACGTAGTATCATTGCACTGCTTCTGATAGACAGGTTGAGCGGATCCATGCTGGAGGAAGAGGCGATAGCCAGAGGGCAGCTTCAGTCCTTCTTCTCCGCAGGAGTAGAAGAAGTCGAAGTCTTTTGCGCTTCGTGACCTGAGGATGGAGTGCGGATGAGCAGGCTGGCTTGGCAAGAGCGACACCACCAGCGATACTGCGTTTTCCTATTCCAGGATCCCAGATAACATTGCACGGCTGCACTAGGACGGTACCAGTAGCGCAGGGCTGGGATCTGGTCGCCGATGCTAGCGGGCAAATCGATTTTCTTCACCTCATTGCAGTAGTCTTTGAAGCAGGGGAGGTTGTGTAGGTCGTCGCCGCTGATCTTGTCCTTGACGATGCGGTAGCCGGGTGGAAGGCTGGGCATTTTGTCGCAGAAGCCGAAGAGGTTGTAAGCCAGCTGGTCCTCCACTGTCACCTTCACATTTCGCACCAAAGCCACGCCACAGGACTGGCAGGACACGGACTTCGGCGTCTTTGTGAGTAAGCTTGCATAACATTCTATTTGTGCTGACTGTGCAGATTGAGCATATTCCAGCCATCCAATGCAGAGCATACATATTAAAACCGCTGAACTCATTTTCTTAATCGTTGTTTTGATTTCTGACCCTGGCAAAATTGTTTGTTAGGTAAGCAAATTTTTATTAAGTTTTTGTAGTGTGCTGTGATTAGCTGATACTGGCAAATGCAAGGTTAGCCAGTGCTGCGAGGTAAAAAGTATAAAAAAAAGCAAAAAGTGGAAAAAGTGGAAAAAAAAAACTATTTTTCAGAAAATGTTGGTGATATGAAATTGAAACAAAATGATTTTGGTGTCCGTGGGGTGGAGTGGAAGTGGAGTATAAAACCCTTTTACTTTCCACCTATTTTTTACTTTCACTTTTTACTTTTTTTTATCACTTTTCACTTAAATTGGCCCCCTTATAATGGGGTCAGACCTAGAATTTCCCCGCTTGAGACCAAAAATTTCAAAAATTTTCAAAAATTTTCAAATTTTTTTTAAAATTTTTAAAATTTTTGAAAAATTTTCTTAATATTTTTAGCAAATTTTTTTTCCAAATTTTTTTTCAAAATTTTTTCAAAAATGTTTGTCATCGTTTTTATGTTGAAGCATAGGCTGTCTTGCCCGTCCCTAGATTGAAGCATAGGGGCCCTACCCCCCTATGTTGATGCCACACCACACCCCACACCCCCACCCCACACCAGTCGTTGTAGAGTTGAAAAAAATGACAGAAGACAGTGTGAGGCTTGCCGTCTATGCCGGGTAAATTTAATCTAGTGTACAGTACGGTTTATTTTGTCTCAAATAGCGTCCAGTACAGTACAGTTTTTTTTTTCTTATAGCGTTCAGTACAGTACAGTTTTTTTTTTTCTAATAGCGTCCAGTACAGTACAGTTTTTTTTTTCTTATAGCGTTCAGTACAGTACAGTTTTTTTTTTTTTCTTATTGCGTTCAGTACAGTACAGTTTTTTTTTTTTTTTTTCTTATAGCGTTCAGTACAGTACAGTTTTTTTTTTTTTTTTCTTATAGCGTTCAGTACAGTACAGTTTTTTTTTTTGATTTTCAAATAGTGCGCAGTACAGTAAAATCAAAAAACTGGACTGTATATTACATGAAAAAAGATGAAACTGTACTGTACCCCATTTTCGAAAAAACTGTATCATGTGTCAATTAGTGCCCAGTACAGTACAGTTTGATTTTCAAATAGTGCGCAGTTCAGTTTCCATAGTGTACAGTTCAGTTTCCAAAAAAAAAACTGTACTGGGCCTTAGTTGAGATAAGAAAAATACATTTTTTATGTCAAGAAGAGCGCAGTTCATTTTCATTTTCTTATCTCAAATAATGTCCAGTTCAGTTTAAACTGTACTGGACACTAGTTGATATTGCAAATTTTTGTGATCAAACAGAGTGCAGTTCAGTTTGCAAAAAACCAAACTGTACTGGACGCTAGTTGAGATTCGGTTTGCAAAAACCAAAACTGTACTGGACATTAGTTGAAATATCAAATTATGGTGATCACACAGAGTGCAGTTCAGTTTGCAAAAACCCAAACTGTACTGGACCCTAGTTGAAATCGTAAATTAGGGTGCTCATGAAGAGCACAGTGCAGTTTGCAAAAAACCCAAACTGTACTGAACCCTAGTTGAAAACGTACACCTAGGTCAAAAAGAGGGGTTGGGTGATTAACCCGGTGAAGTGCAACCTGGAAGGTGAGACTTGCCAATGGTACCAGTTATAATCCCACCCATTTAGGTGATATTTCACCTACAATCTATAGCGACTCCATTCAGCCAAATGATCAATCTCGCGACAGTGAGAGTACTCCAACAGCCGCAACGCTCACAAAAACGCTCACATTCAGCGGACGCCATGGCGATGCTCGCGACGCTGAACTTCTGGTGAAAGTTCTTGTTTGCTTGGGCTGGGCTAGTTTAATACTGTGCTGAACAGGGCTTGATGAAGAAAAAGGACGACTAGATGATGGAGAAGACCATGGTGATGCTCGCGATGCTGAACTTACTGTGCTGAACAGGGCGGGATGAAGAAAAAGGAGGACTAGATGATGGAGAAGACCATGGCGATGCTCGCGATGCTGAACTTACTGTGCTGAACAGGGCGGGATGAAGAAAAAGGAGGACTAGATGATGGAGAAGACCATGGCGATGCTCGCGATGCTGAACTTACTGTGCTGAACAGGGCGGGATGAAGAAAAAGGAGGACTAGATGATGGAGAAGACCATGGCGATGCTCGCGACGCTGAACTTCTGGTGAAAGTTCTTGTTTGCTTGGGCTGGGCTAGTTTAATACTGTGCTGAACAGGGCTTGATGAAGAAAAAGGACGACTAGATGATGGAGAAGACCATGGCGATGCTCGCGATGCTGAACTTACTGTGCTGAACAGGGCGGGATGAAGAAAAAGGAGGACTAGATGATGGAGAAGACCATGGCGATGCTCGCGATGCTGAACTTACTGTGCTGAACAGGGCGGGATGAAGAAAAAGGAGGACTAGATGATGGAGAAGACCATGGCGATGCTCGCGACGCTGAACTTCTGGTGAAAGTTCTTGTTTGCTTGGGCTGGGCTAGTTTAATACTGTGCTGAACAGGGCTTGATGAAGAAAAAGGACGACTAGATGATGGAGAAGACCATGGCGATGCTCGCGATGCTGAACTTACTGTGCTGAACAGGGCGGGATGAAGAAAAAGGAGGACTAGATGATGGAGAAGACCATGGCGATGCTCGCGATGCTGAACTTACTGTGCTGAACAGGGCGGGATGAAGAAAAAGGAGGACTAGATGATGGAGAAGACCATGGCGATGCTCGCGACGCTGAACTTCTGGTGAAAGTTCTTGTTTGCTTGGGCTGGGCTAGTTTAATACTGTGCTGAACAGGGCTTGATGAAGAAAAAGGAGGACTAGATGATGGAGAAGACCATGGCGATGCTCGCGATGCTGAACTTACTGTGCTGAACAGGGCGGGATGAAGAAAAAGGAGGACTAGATGATGGAGAAGACCATGGCGATGCTCGCGACGCTGAACTTCTGGTGAAAGTTCTTGTTTGCTTGGGCTGGGCTAGTTTAATACTGTGCTGAACAGGGCTTGATGAAGAAAAAGGACGACTAGATGATGGAGAAGACCATGGCGATGCTCGCGATGCTGAACTTACTGTGCTGAACAGGGCGGGATGAAGAAAAAGGAGGACTAGATGATGGAGAAGACCATGGCGATGCTCGCGATGCTGAACTTACTGTGCTGAACAGGGCGGGATGAAGAAAAAGGAGGACTAGATGATGGAGAAGACCATGGCGATGCTCGCGACGCTGAACTTCTGGTGAAAGTTCTTGTTTGCTTGGGCTGGGCTAGTTTAATACTGTGCTGAACAGGGCTTGATGAAGAAAAAGGACGTAGATGATGGAGAAGACCATGGCGATGCTCGCGATGCTGAACTTACTGTGCTGAACAGGGCGGGATGAAGAAAAAGGAGGACTAGATGATGGAGAAGACCATGGCGATGCTCGCGACGCTGAACTTCTGGTGAAAGTTCTTGTTTGCTTGGGCTGGGCTAGTTTAATACTGTGCTGAACAGGGCTTGATGAAGAAAAAGGACGACTAGATGATGGAGAAGACCATGGCGATGCTCGCGATGCTGAACTTACTGTGCTGAACAGGGCGGGATGAAGAAAAAGGAGGACTAGATGATGGAGAAGACCATGGCGATGCTCGCGATGCTGAACTTACTGTGCTGAACAGGGCGGGATGAAGAAAAAGGAGGACTAGATGATGGAGAAGACCATGGCGATGCTCGCGACGCTGAACTTCTGGTGAAAGTTCTTGTTTGCTTGGGCTGGGCTAGTTGATGGAGAAGCAGGGAGTGGATGCTGAACTTACTGCTTAACAGGGCTTGATGACGACAATGGACGACTAGATGATGGAGAAGACCATGGCGATGCTCGCGATGCTGAACTTACTGTGCTGAACAGGGCGGGATGAAGAAATAGGAGGACTAGATGATGGAGAAGACCATGGCGATGCTCGCGATGCTGAACTTACTGTGCTGAACAGGGCGGGGATGAAGAAAAAGGAGGACTAGATGATGGAGGGAGAGGAGAAGACCATGGCGATGCTCGCGACGCTGAACTTCTGGTGAAAGTTCTTGTTTGCTTGGGCTGGGCTAGTTTAATACTGTGCTGAACAGGGCTTGATGAAGAAAAAGGAGGACTAGATGATGGAGAAGACCATGGCGATGCTCGCGACGCTGAACTTACTGTGCTGAGGGCGGGATGAAGAGGGGCTAGATGATGGAGAAGACCATGGCGATGCTCGCGACGCTGAACTTCTGGTGAAAGTTCTTGTTTGCTTGGGCTGGGCTGTTTTTTGTGGGTTGAGCGGGGGTTAATACTGTGCTGAACAGGGCTTGATGAAGAAAAAGGAGGACTAGATGATGGAGAAGACCATGGCGATGCTCGCGATGCTGAACTTACTGTGCTGAACAGGGCGGGATGAAGAAAAAGGAGGACTAGATGATGGAGAAGACCATGGCGATGCTCGCGACGCTGAACTTCTGGTGAAAGTTCTTGTTTGCTTGGGCTGGGCTAGTTTAATACTGTGCTGAACAGGGCTTGATGAAGAAAAAGGAGGACTAGATGATGGAGAAGACCATGGCGATGCTCGCGATGCTGAACTTACTGTGCTGAACAGGGCGGGATGAAGAAAAAGGAGGACTAGATGATGGAGAAGACCATGGCGATGCTCGCGACGCTGAACTTCTGGTGAAAGTTCTTGTTTGCTTGGGCTGGGCTAGTTTAATACTGTGCTGAACAGGGCTTGATGAAGAAAAAGGAGGACTAGATGATGGAGAAGACCATGGCGATGCTCGCGATGCTGAACTTACTGTGCTGAACAGGGCGGGATGAAGAAAAAGGAGGACTAGATGATGGAGAAGACCATGGCGATGCTCGCGATGCTGAACTTTTTTGCGGGCTTTACTGTGCTGAACAGGGCGGGATGAAGAAAAAGTAGGACTAGATGATGGAGAAGACCATGGCGATGCTCGCGATGCTGAACTTACTGTGCTGAACAGGGCGGGATGAAGAAAAAGGAGGACTAGATGATGGAGAAGACCATGGCGATGCTCGCGACGCTGAACTTCTGGTGAAAGTTCTTGTTTGCTTGGGCTGGGCTAG
>JASANA010007799.1:0-14744 GCA_030248095.1 Ptycholaimellus sp. GST1_10 | reverse complement strand
TTTTCCATGATTTTTTCGCGGCAATGTGATTACTATGACACTTGCTTGTAAATTTAATTTGCCTTGATATTTTTTGATTCGGATGTTAGGTTATTTTGTAGACACAAGCTATGATAGCAGGAGCCTGAATGATTTTAATAATCCACAACCAGGGCTCGCACTATCATAATGCTTGTATTCTACCAACATGGCCGTTTGTATAACAATATTTAATTTGTTTTTATAACCACTTACCTTTGCGCTTCTTTTTGTGGGGCGTTGTCTTTTGATTAGACACAAGCTGTGGCAGTGGGAGCTTGGTTGATTTTATATTTTTCTACAACCAAGGCTCGCACTACCACAAAGCTTGTGCTCTATCATGCTGGCCCATAGAATGGAAACGGTCATTTTTTTTACAAAGGGTGAATGAAACATCAGAAATTTGCTCGCAAGTTTTTTAGTTTACCTTGGAGCTCGTGGAGGTAGTTGAGGAAGCCGTTGAAGGGTACTGGGTTGGTGGCCGATGGCTTCTTAGTCCAGTCGCTTTGGAAGGCGTTGTTCTTCTTCATCACCCTGAAATGAATCTTCATTACCCCGTTCACATCCAGACAGGGAATAACCGGAGGTAGAGGAGGTAGATGGAGTCGTTGTAGAGGTCGAGGTCCCGCTTCAGCTCGGGCCAGTTGTTGTACTCTGTCTTGATCCCCCGCGGGGGCGGCGTCTTGCAGTTCAGCGGATGCAGGCCGAGCACCAGGCCCAGCTCTTCTCCTTCCGGCTCTTGACCGCAGACCTTGGTGGACTCTGCCTCCTCCGCTGTCGGGACAGCCTCCGGCTCCTTGGGCTCCGCCTCACAAAGTGGATCGAACTTGCTCATCTATGATTGAGTATGACTTGGAATTTAGAATGCTTTGAATGGGGTGGATTGCAGAAGCGAAGCCAAATTCTACTTTATTTGTTTAGTGAAACATCACAAGAGTGTTTAGAGGTTTGCATTTTCTGCAAACGCACCCGTTGTCTACGACAAAATCATCTAAAACTGTATGCCTTGGCTTTGGCGGCTATTAGATTTGTTCTTTTAAGGCAACATAGTAATCATTTTAAAAGCATATGATCATTCGTGATATCTCTAGCTCATTGAAGATTTTCAATCATAGGTTTAGCTATGTTTAAATTTTGAAACATCCCATTTTGTAAGTGCCTCAAGGGCTACGGAATTGGTAACATACCTTGGCTGGGACTTGATGCTGTTGATAGCTGAAGGAGCAGGTGGTTGGCGGAGAGCGTGTCTTGAGTTTGACTGCTTTCTCTGCCGACTGGCAAGGCCTTTATAGTCACCTGAGGCTATTCTTGGCCTTATGTCTAGACGATTTTCTAGACCAACCATAACCAACCGTTTTTCTTCTTAAAGTAAGCTAATGAGATAAAATAACAATTTATATTTTATGCGAGTCAAGTAAAACTGTTTTTAGCTAAATTTACGGCATAAAGCCGCTCTTTACTTTTTTTGTGTAATGAGCTTATTCTTGTGAATAAATGGGTAAGTAACTTTCATAAAATAACTTTTGCGATGAATTACGCCAAGTTCATATTTTTAGATTGAAATGCTTCTTTTTTGGTTTCGCGTCCTTATGGCGGTAAAGAATTGCTGAATTCCGGCCACGCTGGTGCTTTTGTGCATTCGCCGAAACATCCTTCACCTTGTTTGCTAGCTACTGGACTTTTTGCCGAAGAGCAGCTCAATTATTGGATGATTTTAAGCGTCCGCGCTGGATGAGGCAACTATTGGTGTTTTCTCATTTTTCTTTTCTCAAAAGCACTCTGTGAAACATTAGCAGTTGACACAGAGAGGTTCACAGCACCGAGAAATCCTTTTTCGCATCTGGCTTTTCCGAAAAGCTGAATGGCCCTCGTGAGAAGGTCTAAAACACAATGCGATTTTGCATATCACTAATTTGAGGATAAAAGTGGGTACTTCTCCGAGGAATTCGATGTCCGCATCCGGGTCCTGTGTGTCAGGACCATGGCCTTCGGGGCAGGCGCTGGTTGACGGCTGCACTTTCTCTTGGCCCTTTCCATCCTCAAGCTGTCAACGTTTTTCGTTTTTGGGCACAAAATTTTGAAGGAATTTTTGCTCCCAACCTTTTCTAGGCTTTGAGGAGGACTCCAGAAGTTGAACTTGATTGTACTGGGCAACCGCTTCTCTTCTGGGCCCTTGCTAGCGCTCATTTTTAATTCTTATCTGCAACGAAATAACTGAATGAAACGAATGTTAGTAACTTTTCTAGATGTGCGAGATGTGTACTCGTTTGCTGAACTGCTTGCTTGCGCTGTGAATGCGTACCAGAGAAAACGAAGCTTGACCTTTGCTGTGCAGCACATCCTTTGGATGCTCAGATCTGCGTTGCCAGATCCTTTTCATTTTCTATCGCGTGGCTTTTATTTGTTTAGACTCGCAATTCAAATCATTTTTTTGACATTTGGCGGATAAATGAATTCATTTTATACTTAAGTTGGAATTAGGATTTTAATATAAAAGTTTACGGATAGGACGTTTAGGGCATTGCACTTGGCGTATCATTGGGAGCCATGTTTGGATTAGTTATCACTGTGCGATTAGGCGTTGGATGGCGGTGCAGTTTCGGCATACCGCTGCTTCCGCTTGGCTGTAAAGATTTCTTCTTAACTTGTGCCAAACTATTGCATTGGGCAATTTAACCTGGTTTGGATCCTGGGGCAGAGGCATTGGGTTGAGCGGACCTTGTTGGCCTGGCTGATCCTCGTGCTGCCCTTCCACTACCACTGGCAATGGTGGCATGCGGCGAAGGACCTGCTCACCGGTTGCCATTTATTTTCTTCCTATCTTTTAGCTCAAGAATTAACCTTGGGGGAGAGATAGACGGCCTCCATGGCCGAGAGTAGGCGATGGGCGGCTATCTCGGTGTCGAGGTTGCCGTAGTACAGCTTGACCTCCTCCCCTGTCTCCAAGTTCGTGACCCGGGACTGGGTCTGGTAGAACTGCACGTGGTTGTGCTTTAGGTGGAGGTTGGCCTGGATGATGGTGCATCCAATGGCCTTGGCGGTGATGAGGACGGGCTTCACGAAGCAGCTGGTGAACCCGTTCTCGTCCACCATGTCGTAGGGGTTGAACCCCCAGCGGTCGATCGTTGCCGCCGCCTGCCTTGGCGCCTGCTTCAACTGCAATCCCTTCCTTTATCATTTCACAGGAGGGAAAGGGGTGCTGGAACAACTGGTCCGTTGGGACCCGTGCGCTCGACGTTGGAGAGGAGCCAGCGGAGTGATGAGCCGTGGAAGTCGATGGGCTGGGCGTTGTTGGGGCACCAGAGCTGGTTGCCCGTCATCAGGCGCTGGATGTGCCACGCCAGCCGCTTGGCGCAGGCCTTCTCGCAGCTCAGGTGCTTCATGAGGCCTGCTTCTTCCTCCTCGGACAGCGGATTTAGGTTGGCCTGCTGACAGGCCTTTTAATCAAGGGTTAGTTAGACTCCAGAAATGAGTGATAGTAACACCTTGAGGGCTTGGAGGCGGACCTTGTCGTTGTGGCGGAGGGTCATGGCCGTGTCCCAGCCGATGGCCTTGCCGGACACCAGCTCGAAATACTGGCCGCAGATGAGGCCATGGGAGAGCAGGCGCATGCCCGCTCTCTGGGCATCGTCCCCGTCCATCTCCGGCGGGAACTCCAGGTCTGCAATTTGCTTTCATCACTTTTCTTGGCTGGATCATTTTGACGCTAACCTTGGGCTGTGGCTGGACGGCGGGCGTTGAGGACGTGGAAGTTGAATGTTTCTTCCAGTCGGGGCAGGGTCTCTGCGAAGGGAAGGACTGGGGCTGCCTCAGGCCACAAAGCCTGGGCGGGTTGCATAGGGGGCAACGGGGCAGGGTGTGCCATAGTTTGAGCTTTTGATGGAGTCGAAGGGTATGAGGGACGCAAGCAGTTGTTAGCGCAGCATTGGTCGGCTCTAGAATGCGACCAATCCTGGCACTACAACGGAGCTTGGGTTCCCCGGTGAAGTAGGGAGCGAGGATGCGAACACTGAGCTTCAGCGCCCCTTTTATGCGCTCCGCTGCTGAGCTTGTAAGACACAACACGTAAGCGTTTGATCTTTGCTGAGAAACCGACTGTTTAGTCTTTCTGGTTTCTCTGACTGTTCTTGGGTGTTTGGGTTAAACACTTGCGATAGCTTAGCGGAATACAATAATTTTTCTTCTATAATCTTTGGAGATAATTTTTCTTGGCGATAACTCATGGCTTACATCGCATGAAGCGCAGCTGCCATTTTACTTGTCTCATACATGAAACATCACGCATGGCATTTTCTTAAGAAAGCAGCCTTGCTGCGCGAGTTAACTTTTCTTGGGAAATCCTGAAGATATGATTTGAAAAACCGATGAACAAACTCGCTTTGCTTTTTTGTATCATTCATTTATTGACTGGGTTTTAGAACTGATATTGCTGCTGGCGCCAGCTGGTTTTCATAAATTTATCTTATGAAACCTCAACGAGAAGGCTAGTGGTAGGATTTGTATAGACTTTGATTTGTGAGGGGGATGAGTTGCGGCGGTTTTTCCTGCCGTACAACTTAATTTATTCTACCCAGCTATTTTTACGATAACGGCATGCGATGGAAAACCGAGCTTGAAAGTTTTCACCGCAAGATAAAATGCCATATTTTTTCATGCCTTTCTAGCACTGAACCCATAACGAGTTCTTGTTTGAGCAATTTAAGCTTGATTTTAAGCTTTTGAATGCTTTTCTTCTGCAGCTCATTTTCAGACTGCGTTTTTCTTGCATGAACGTGGAAAATTCATTGTTTAGACTACGAACCTTGCACAGATATTGATTGAGGCATTTTCTTGCGCTTTAGCGGCTTTTCAGGTCTTTTTGATGCATCTATTTCATTTGTTTACCGGGGACTCTCTTTCTCCCTCTCAACTCATCTGGAACCGCATGCATCCCCCCACATGTCAACGCGCACACAGAGAGCTTACTTTGCCGGCTTGCATGTGTGCGCTACTCATAGCGTCTAGACCTCATTCATCTACCTCCTCCAGGAACTCCTCCACTTCATCCTCCTCATCCTCATGGCAGTCCCATGGGTCGATTGCAACACCGACTGCTTCTTCCTCCATCTCCTCTTCGGGCTCAGGCTCTGCTTCCATTAGGTAGCTTACCTGGCGCTGGAATCTCACTCTATTCCCCCCTCCTCTTTGCTGGGAGGTTTGAGGCTGCTGCCCCCTGCTTGACTGCTGTCCTCTGGTCATTAGGCGCCGTCCTGAGCCTGTGCTACCCCTAGCGCTTTGTGAGTGCTCTTGAAAGCGGGGTGTGAATGAAATCACCTTTGGCACATATTCCGCGCAAGGTTCATCGGTTTCGCCCTTCACCATTGTCACGAAATCTTTTAGAGCCCAGCAATTTGTCGGCAAATGGCCTTTTTTATGACACCAGAAGCAGATTTTAGCCTCAGCAGTAGGGGTGCTTGAGCGGGTTTTCTGGGGATTCATGGTTCCAGACGCAGGCTTGCCTTGCCCCCGGCCTCTTTGGGCCCATCGGCCTCTTCCTCGGCCTCGGCCTTGCTCCATAGCAAGGGCTTCTGATCCTTCTTCTGGCTTAGCATCTAATTCCTGCTGGCCGAAAATGAAACTGAGCTGATTGACTGATTGCTGGGTACCAAAAAAGATCCTCGCTTCTTTTTGCATCCACTGCACATGCGGCCATTGTGGCCGGGGCTGGCCCTTTGTTCAGCAGCGCAAACCGCAGTTCATGACGGATTCCGCCCAGAAAGAATTGCCTTAGCAGCACCTCCTGCGTTTCTACTGGGAAAGTAGGATTGACTGGGAAACGCTGTTCGACAACTTTTCGTAGTCTGGCCAGGAAAGGCATGACTTTCTCCCCAGGCTGCTGGACAATGCCTTCGCAGACTGACAGTCTATTGACTTCCGGGGAGCTATCGAAAGTCGCCACTAAGGTATCCCTTATTATGTCATAGCTCTTCTTTCCCTGAGCAGTGTCTGGCAAGCCTCTGTAAGCATCCAGCACAGGTCCCTCTAATTAGGGGACAATGAGTGTGTGCCAGGTGTCTTCTTTCTGGCCTTTTGTGTGTGCAATTTCTGCGAACCGGGTCAGCCATTGTGTGGCATTTCCATCACCCTCATAGGCTTTCAGCCCCATGAGGTGATATTGGACGGGCGTATGGCCCTGAGGATCGCCATTTCCGTTACCGGTTTCTGGCATTTCAGTCTTTGCGGACTTCAGCTCGCTTCGGCGTACAGCCAGAAGGCGAGGCGAGAAAAGAGGGAAGGGAGTGGAGAGAAGGGAGGAAGGGACGGAATGAGGGGGGCCAGGAGGCGAGAGTGAGCTTCAAGTGGCCCGGAGCTCCCAGGACTAACCGCAATCCCCACGGCAGAGCCAGGTTGCGAGGGGCTCTCACTACCCTATCCTGGATGCCGCTGCGCAAGGGAGAGGACTAGGCCTGGAGAATCGGAACCAATTGTAAGGTCTGTAGTGCGGTTACATGGGCAGGGAGCAGCAGGTTTACCATGAGGAAGCAAGAGTAGAGAGTGATCTCAGGCAGAGAAGCAAGGCACACCTCAGGCATAGATTTACAGAATCGTTACAGAAGCTTTCCAGTTGATCGTGTTGGCCTCAAGCCTTTCATTTTCAACTGATATATGTTTCATTAGTCGAAATATAGAAAAAGACTGCAAAATGAAGGAGGCAGGAGAAAAATGACCTTACAAGTTGCTCATTTTTTATCTGTTAATAGGTATATGTATGTAGACATACGGACACATAATGACATAACTGTTTAAGCGGGCTTTGGCCACACAGAAATGAACACCAAGCATTTTGCTAGCTGACAATCATTACACTTGAACATTTCCCTATTTAAAAAATCAACTCTCTCTCAAAAAATCAACTCTCAACCCATCAACTCCAAAAATCTCTTTAAAATAGATTAGCTGCCTTGCGCATTGCAAATAACACAACTGTTTTTTGATGCACCTAATTATTGATATGAATATAATTAGCTTAATAAATCATACATTCCCAAAGTAATGTTCTGCCAAACTTGAAAACTTGCCACTGAAAACTCAACAATTATAAAAATATATATCAACAAGGTTTTCATTTATAATAGGTTAAATGCATCACAGATTTAAATATGTAAGACTACAAATAATAGTTTATAAAACATTGTCATACTTTGTCATATGTAAGCTTTCCGCAGTGCTCCCTTGCCCAATGAATTCGCATTGTGCTTTAATTTGACGTTGCAGCTCAGGAATACACGCGTCTAGCTCTTTAGCAAAATTTGACTTTAATAGGACTTTTTTAGCATGCCTTCTACTTCGTAGAAAAAATGCATATCTGTCCAAACATAGGTTTTGAATATATTTAAATGAATTAGGCATTGTTTTATTTTGCTCTGGTCTCCCGCCTTCAAGGAGAAATTGAAGAAGCTTTGATTATTAGTATTTTTTTAATTATTTATTTTAATTTTCTAACACATGTCTTCCAAGAACTCATGTCCTAAACCGTAAGCCTCGCCAGCCACAGTTGATATTGCTTGAATTGTAATACCAAATGCCCATACATCTGTCTTGTGATTGAAGATTTTATGTTGTATGCATTCTGGTGCTAACTACTCCCAAGAATATGAACCATTTTTCCACCAGACTTTTATATCTTGATCACACCCTTTTTTCATCAATGTAGCATTCATTGTTTTAGATTTTCCAAACTCAGCTATTTTGACTAGTTTTTGGTCCTGTCAGAACTTAGAACAATGATACAATTACGTGTGGCAAGATCCCTGTGTACTATATGCCGAGATTCAATGTGGCACATTCCAGAAGAAATCTGACAAATTATATGAACAAGGTCAATTGCTAATGTTACTTCATTGTTTTCACTGCAAGGCACAGGCGTTGTAAAAAGCACTGGAATTCTTATTTGAGTAATTTGTAAACGTAAAATCAATGCATAAAGATTAGGAGATGGCATGCCTGGATTGATAAAATAGCGCAAGTATGAACCAAATATAACTGGGTAAATACCAACCGTGCTAATATTATTAGTGGATCATGTCAGTTTAGCCAGTTTGAAAACATATCCAATGTGGCTGGTGTTATTTTTGAAACATCTAATTTGTTTAGGCATATTACGTTTGGATTTCAGTTTAACCAGAAGAACAAAATTGTCACTGCTGCTGAAAACACCATTTCGCAGCTTGCACATGGCAAATGAACCAACGGATAAATTTTCTATCCATCAACGCAGCAACATGCATTGGATTCCTGACTGGCGGTATTCCGGAAAGAGGTGTACAAGATGGTGGAAGTGAAGAGAGAGGCGCGCAAGCTCGAGGGGGAGCAGCTGCAAATCGGGCACACAACGCGATTAAAAATAAATCTGCATTAATTAACAGTCATGGAAGCAGCTAGGCATTTAGTGAACAAGTATAATGGCACAAAACGCTATCCCTCACAGTTCAGTTAACCAGAAATTGAAATATTGAAATGCATGAAAG
This sequence comes from Ptycholaimellus sp. GST1_10, assembly GCA_030248095.1. Classification (NCBI taxonomy): domain Eukaryota; kingdom Metazoa; phylum Nematoda; class Chromadorea; order Chromadorida; family Chromadoridae; genus Ptycholaimellus; species Ptycholaimellus sp. GST1_10. Next base: position 6,219 of record JASANA010007799.1, on the reverse strand, counting down.
TTTGTCACTCAAAAGGGAAACTCTGTGATTTCTCCACCAACTTCAAAAGTAAGCACAGATTTGGAATTGTTATATATGAATTGTGTACAAAAACTCAAGTCTTCTGTTCAAATCTTAACAGTTAAGCCATTACGGAGCAAATAGGAAAATTTCATGGAAAAAAAGTTCCCTACTCAAACATTTGATATTTCAACTATTCCGGCACGACTGCTACCCTGCCACGATCCAAGCGGCAAGTTTAGCTTTCAAGAAAAAAAGTTAGCCAAATTTTGTTGAGAATATATATATATAATTTCCCGCTTCCAGTTCAAAATTGTCCTGACACAACACCAGCAAAACGTCTTATACATCCATGAAATTTAATGTTTGACAAAAAAAATTTAAGACAATATAGTGGACATTTTGGAGCATCTGCAGATAACATTTTGTACACAAACATTTTGAAGATCTTGAGATAAAACTTATTAAAACCACTCGTGGAAATTTAGTCCCCCCCACGGTAAGACTATCCGTAATAATAAGAAGAGTCTTGAGTTCCATTTATTGATGTGTACACACATTGACAGACCATGGGCCGTTTCTGTGTTCCATTATTATGTTATGATGACATCGAATTTGGAGGACACAGGGGCACTCCGTATAAGGAGTAAGGTAACCTAGCCAGTCTTCTGGTCTGAACTCTTACCCAGCATCTGTTACGAGACCCAGTTGGCCCAGACTCAGTTGACCAGTTGGGCAATGGTTAGAGCAAAACAGACTAGTATAGACTGGGCATATCAACAAATAATATTTAAAATTCAAGAGCAGACGACTGGGTAGAGATGCAAAACAGGGTCAATAAACTCATAGTTTCTAAACAAAGCAATTTAATGTGTTCACTCTGCCCGACTGGGCCTCGCATCAGATGCTGGGAAAAGTTCAGAGCAATGATTGGATAGGCAAACGTTCTCCTTTTATAGCATCCGCACTGTCCAAGGCTCTTCCAAGGGAAAATCGCTCTTCTAAGGGAACAATCAAAAACCCTTCATTTATGGCATTAAGTGAGTTAGAAAGTGAAGTCATAAAAATAGCAATAGCCCCATAAATTGTAGCAAATTAACCAGACCAGTTAGGAATCTATACTTACAGAGAATACATTTAAATATCACCTTTAAATGAATTTAAATGATATGTTTATTCTTTCCAAAACTTAAGCACAGTAGTGAAATGATCACATAAAATCTAAACGTTACAAATCCTTATCTTCTTCATCAGTAAATAATATTTCTGACACTTGTCAGAACGAACAATGTAAAACCTATTAAAATAACAAGGTATTCTCGGCTGTTGCCAAGAGATGCGCGGCCTTACTTCAGGATACCACCCAGATGAACCTAAATGCCACAATTCAGCAGATTTCAATGAAAAACCAGTGATTTGGGATTTTTCGTATTTTGAAACATCAAAATTTTAGGTTTTTGATTATAAATCAAGAAATAATAAAAAATTTCAAAATTCCTTATAGCAGCTTCAAGATATCACCACGACAGATATCACCACAACTGATTTTATTGAAAAACCATGGTTTTATGCATGTTCAAATTTTTGAAACATCAAGATTTTGGTTTTTTGACTATAAATCAAGAAATAATAAAGATTTCAAAAATTCCTTTTGCCAGCTTAGAAAATTTACATGAGACGGACGCATCTGCCAAAAATCATCTAATTCCATTGAAAAACCAGTGATTTAGTGTCATCTTTCCCATGTTGTTGGCCGGATGGAAGCGGTAGCATTTATCCAAGGTGGGGGAGGGTCATACATCGGAAGGCAGCACTCACAAGCATCCACAGCATCGTACTCAGGCAGAGAGGGGAGGGCCCCGCAAGGGGTTCAGGAGAGGGAGCTGGAAGGGGGACTGAGGGAGGCTGCAGGTGGGAGGGGGAGTGGCCTGGGCTTCCCCAGCTATGGGTGGGGGTGAAGGAGGTGGATTGGAGCGCTACAGGTGCCCTCTGGTGGTGGATGCGTAAGCCCATGACATCCATGAGGCAGGGCGGGCATCGTCCTCGATGCCTCAAGGCAGGGGCACGGGAAGGAAGAAAAAATATTGGATAATTGCAGGGTGGAGGGAGTTGCTGAGGTTGCAGGAGAATCGGAGGTACCTGGGACTCCTCGCGCCATATACATGGAGGCAGACACAACTGATTTCCTGATGAAGGCCGCTTCATTTTATATTTGCTAATGTACAAGAATGCTGGGGGCACAATGAAAAGGGTGCCCTACATTCTCATGTATGCGCAGCACAAGAATGCTGGGGGCACAATGAAAAGGGTGCCCTACATTCTCATTAATTTTCTAACACATGTCTTCCAAGAACTCATGTCCTAAACCGTAAGGCTCGCCAGCCACAGTTGATATTGCTTGAATTGTAATACCAAATGCCCATACATCTGTCTTGTGATTGAAGATTTTATGTTGTATGCATTCTGGTGCTAACTACTCCCAAGAGTATGAACCATTTTTCCACCAGACTTTTATATCTTGATCATACCCTTTTTCATCAATGTAGCATTGATTGTTTTAGACTTCAAATCAGCTATTGATTTTTTGGTCTGTAATTTAATGATAATTTGTGGAGATCTGTGCTATATAGTTTGTGTGGATTAGAGATCTGAATTATATGATGGTAATTGCTTGTTCTTTGCATTTGTTAGCTGGGCGGGTTGTAAAGCTGGATTCTTTATTGAGTATTTGTACGTAATTGCGCTAAGAGTTAGGAGATGGCTGCTGGATTGATAAATAGCGGAGTATGTATACTGGGTTGTGCTAGTGTCTTTTCTGTGTTTGGTTTGAATTTGTGGCTGGTGTTATTTTTGATTTTTGTTGGGCGTGTCGTGTTTGTTTTAGCTTGAGATTGTCCTGCTGCTTTTCGCGCTTGCCTGATGGCATGTTCTTTGCGGTTGTTCTGCTAGATTTGAGAGTTTTGTGGGTGGGCTGGAGGGGAGAGCTGATTCCTCAGCTTTTTGCTAGTTTTTGGTCCTGTCAGAACTTGAATGATAATTCTGTGGCAGATCTGTGTCTTCTGGAGATTATGTGGCCTTGAAGATCTGCAATTTATGATGGTATTGCTTGTTCTTTTGTTTTCCTGGGCCGGCGTTGTAGCCTGGATTTTATTTGGTATTTGTGTTCTGCATAAGGATTGGAGATGGCTGCTGGATTGATAAATAGCGCGTTGTATCTGGGTATGTGCTTTTTTTGATTTGTCGTTTGGTTTGACATTTGTGGCTGGTGTTATTTTTGTCTTTTGTTTGGTTTCGTTTGGTTTCGTTTGAGACGATTGTCTGCTGCTGCTTTCGCGCTTGCCTGGTGGGATTTTTTTTGCGCCGCTTGGTTCTGCTGGTTCTGGAGAGGTGTCAAGATGGTGGAAGTGAAGAGAGAGGCGCGCAAGCTCGAGGGGGGAGAGCTGCAGGATGGGGCACACAACCGAAAAAATAAATCTGCATTAATTAACAGTCATGGAAGCAGCTAGGCATTTAGTGAACAACTATAATGGCACAGACGCTTCCCCAGTTGGTAACCAGAAATTGAAATATTGTGAAGTGTGTGAGTTGTCCCAAAAAGGGAACCGTGATTCCTCCCAAACTAGAAAGTAAGACAGTGTGCTGTTTCCGAAGCCGGTTTTGTTGACCTTGAACGTCGATGAGGCGGGCGGAAGGGAGGCCGGGAGCAGTTGCTGTGTATAGTGCTCCTTTGCCCCTAAACCTGTCCCGCTCTCCTTCCCCTTCCGGTGACGATGACAAGAGAATCTCGCTAAGTTCCTGCTGTTACACCACAGCGTTTGGTAGATCAGAGAGCTCGTTAGCTTATCTGTACCTTTGACCGACCACCTCTACAATGCTACTACAATGCCCAGCACCACTTCCGCCAACTTCCGCTTCCGCAACAACTTCCGGCTTTTGACCTCGCCGCCTTCTACCAACAGCAGCGATCGAGCCAAAAGCCCCAGTCACCGATCTACAGAGCCAGGACAGCGAATCGAGCCCAGCCTGCATTGCCGGACCTCGCTTCGCTGCCAGACAGGACACCCTGCAGCCCCAGATCTTCACTCAGCCAGAGCCAGCCTCGTGAACTTCTAGATGGCAACAACTGCGACTACGCTGCATGGAATTGAAATTGACTTTCGAGTCTATTTTCAATATCCGTTCTTCGACAGCAACATCGCAGCGCCGAGTTTCCAGCCATCACGCCATCTTTGGGCGATAAACAGGAAACTCTGATGTCACACGGCACACTGGCTACCGTAATCTGCCGCGGCTGCTACGCAGGGTCTTGAAGCAAACTGAAAAGTTTTCTTCAAGGAGCAACTCCGTTCAATGATTTCATTCTATCCTTGCGGATTTTATGAAATCATTTCACGCCGACGATCAAGACAAGATTCGACTTTGCTACCCGGCATTGAAAATTAACTGAAAAGTTTCTTTTCATGCTGACGTCATCAGCGTCGTCGACAGAATTTCATCATCCTGAAATGGATTTTGAATATTCTCCTCAGCTGACAGCCACCAGCTTCGATCCGCTTTGCTGCTGGACTTTGAAATTGGCCATTGTCAATTGTCAAAGATCTTCGCTGCCAGCCCCAGTCTACGTCGGCTCGGACGCAACTCCGCTGCTTGCGCACTGAAAACTAACTGCAAAGTTGTTTTCGTGCCGTCTGCGCAAGCATCGTTGATGACAATTTCATTATCCTTGGACGGATCTTGAAATTGCCTGCAGCCACCAGCGAATCACTTGCCTTTGCTGCTAGAGTTCAAAAATTGGCTCCGTTCAGTTTTCGAACTTACGGCCTCTGCTGCAACTCTGCCGGCCAGCCAATGCCAGCTTTCCAGCAGAAGCATGCCTACGCTGCTAGAATTTTGAGATCGCTATGGACAGCTCTCAAAACTCCCTGCAGTCTGCTGCAACCTCGACGGCCAACATGTTTATAAATCTTTGCGGATTTATAAATTTTAGAGCATCGCTAAAGAAAAGCCCAGCCAGCTTCAGAGTCAATGGCCATCCTTCAACATTGCTTCATTTATGGATCTTTACGATCGCGTAAATTTCGAAAAAGCAACGCCAAAAGACAAAAGTCCAAGAGACTCACAAGCGGACTACGCTTTTCTACTCAGACGATCACTGGAACAGGCCCAGCCTAGTGGACTGCTTGCACTGCCACTACTACGGCCTTCCAGCCGTCTGCAACCTCAGCCTGCTCATCTGCGGCTAGAAGGACCTCTTCGAGGACGGCGCCAGCTCCGAGCACAGCGCCTGCAAGGCCCGCTTCCTTTGCGTCTGCCTTCACTACAGCGCATTGGAAGACTGTGTCAAGGACCCGCCTCTTCCTACTCCTTCTACCCGCCATTGAAGAAAGCGTCAACTCTGGACTAAGTCCGCCGCTTTTGCTACGGCTTCCTGGAGCACTGCAACCGCGTCCAGATCTCCAAGGACTGCAACCAGTGCGGAATGCTGGACGGCTTCGACTGCGGCCTCTGCCACTTCCAGCACAACAGCGCCCACACTGGAACTCTCCAGGACTCCGTTCCGATCGACGCCAACTGCGGCTTGCTAACTACGCTCAGCTCCGGCATCCAGCCGCGCAAGTCCAGCGTGTTCACCTTCTTCAACCCCGGCAACTCCATGGACGCCCTCTGCTCCATGAAGCTCTGCCCGTTGGACGACGCCTCCTCCGCGTTCCTCAAAGAGGCCTCAAACCTCCACCCTTCCTCCCCTTTCATCCAGAGAGGTCGGTGGTGTACAAGGCCCACGGGAACCTGGGCGGCTTCCCCAACTGCTTCTGCAACTTCATGACCGCGTACGCCGTCATGCAGTTCGCCTCCAGGAAGACGTCCTCTGCAGACCTTCAAAGGTCCCCTACCCTACACCTTTCCCCTTACTCCGCCCAGCAGTAAGAGGTTGGTGGTGTACATGGCCAACGGCAACATGGATGGCTTCCGCTCCGGCTTCGGCCAGCCCACCGGCGAATGGGCCAACTTCAATCCCATCGTCGCCTCCAAGACTTTGCACTATCTGTAAAGATATGCAAATTCTTTCAACGCTTCTTCGACGAATCCAAAATGGGCAAAAAGATACGCTAAACTTAAAGTTTACGTAACTCAGAAAAGGCCTATTTTGGAGCGGCATTCTGAAATTGCAGCTACGTTCGCTCACCTCAACACCGCCCAACCTCGAAGGCCTGCTTTGGC
>JASANA010007795.1:0-10524 GCA_030248095.1 Ptycholaimellus sp. GST1_10 | reverse complement strand
TCTATTGGACGCCATCCTCAGTGATGGCATTGGCCTCACCCCAGATACCAGGCCGCATGCCATTGCCGAACATGCAGCGAATGCTGCAAAGGCAGGGGCGGAAATGTAGAAAGGGAGTGAATTGAGGGTAGAGAGGCGTACGAATGCTGCTTTTCCTGCGGCCTGGGTGGCTGGGCGAGTAGGTAGCGGGCGAGTTCGCCGATGTACTGGGCCAGAGTGCAGTGGAGGCGCAGGGCGTCGGCCCAGAAGGCGGAGGCGGAGAAGCGGCTTCGGATGGCCGCGGAGCCGCCGCTAAGGAGGACGTGCCCAGTGCCCAGGATTCCTATCATCCCTCAGCCTTCTTCCTCCTCCTCCCAGGGGAGAGGTGAGGATGGGCGGGACCGGCAGCAGAGTGATAGAGAGGCATGGTGATGTAGAGCCGGTCGCTGGCCTTCAGTCCGAAAGCCTGCGCCACGCCGCGTGCCATGAAGTAGTACCTGACAAGTTCTCTTCATGCTTCCTGCACCTCATAAGTTGAAGGATACCTCGCATTTGAGATAATGGCGGGCTTGGGGAGGCCGGTGGTACCGGAGGTGTAGACGTAGAAAAGGATGCCTGCAAAGGCTGCTCGTCTAGAAATAGGGCTCAACAAGTGAGAAGGCAATCGACTCTTGAAGTTGGTGTTGGGCTTGTAGTTGGGTGGGAGTTTGCTGCTGTCTGCCAAGGCCGCGCTCACATCCACTGCCTGGCTCAGCCTTCTCGGTGCTCCGAAGCTGAACAGCGGCATGTCGGCGGCTATGTAGCCGCCTTCTATGGCCTCAGCTACAGCTGAAATCCCCTTCCACTAGAGCGCATGGAGCCGAAGAAGAAGAAGGGGCCGAAAAGAACCATCTTCATGGTCAGGGTCGAAGATGAGGGCCTTTGCGCTGGCAGCTCGGAGGCTGTGACCAAGCCCCTCCAGGCGCTGGTTGAAGTTGACGAGGGCGGAGACGAGGCCGACCTTGGACAGGCCCAACCAGCAGCTTACATACCTGCACACAATTCTCTTTTGAACCTATCAGCTGAGCAGAGGCTGGGCCACTCCGGTCGATTGCTCATGAGCAGGCCCAGGCAGTCGCCTTCTGACAGGCGCAGGGATGGTGAGCGATGGCCGGGCGCGAAGAAATTGCCAACCTAGCAACGTTCTCTGGTGATGTAGAGCCCTCCTCAGGCCAGACAGAGGAGCTGTGGAGGCCTAGCCTGATTGGCGAACTCGTCGAGGCCTTGAAAGGTGAAAGATTGCTGGCCCAGGCCGTCCTCCACCGGGAGAAGGGCGGGTTTGTCCGCCGCCCTTGGCACCACCTCCTCGCTGAAGATTTCGTGGACTGCTTTGTTGGCCCGGAGGCGAGCGCGGATCTCCAGGTGGACTCGCAGAAAGATGCAGATGCCCCTGCAGTGCCGAAGGGACTACCCTATCCTACTTGCCAAAGGGAGGCTTTGGCCCAGCTTTGGTGTACTTGAGATCGCGAGGCAAGGTAAGGCAGAGGCGACGGAGCATTTTCTGCTGGTGAGTGAGGAAGAGGAGGAGGGCCAGGAGGGCGATGGAGGAGAGGGAGAAGCTCCACTGGTACCAGAGCAGGCTACATAGCAGACCCAAGGCGGCCAAACGGTTGTGCATTTTGAGCTTGAGATCTGCAGGAGCAGATTTTTGGGCGAGCACAAAGACGCAGTGCTCAAAAATGCTCTGCCAATTGCGCAGATTCTGGCAGAAATTGGAAGTGAGGAGTGAAGAGAGTGATAGAGAAGTTATTAGGGAAAAGGGACTCCTGTAGAGTTTGGCTGCATACATATATGTCTCTGCATAAACAGGAGAGGTCACTGGGGGTGTGGCTAGAATACTGATTGCCGCGAATAAACTTTTTGGTTGCAATAACAAATGAAAGTCTTGGAACATGAATCAATATTCTTGGAACATGGGTTGAGGTTTTTCGAATAGTTGGATATTGTAAGTAAACTTATTTTTGTTTAAATTTTAGTTTGAATTTTTCAAAATCGATGATTAAGACGCAATTTTTGCATTTTTTTTATTAAAATAACACTGCCAAACCAGCGATGGAAACATCAAACGGAGTGCGAAGCACTCAGCTGGAGTAGATTATTGTCAAGGTGTAGCTAGTAGCCACGCAATGTGTTAGGGTAAAGTCCAACTCTCCATGTGTCCACTTTATTCAGTCCCCATGTTTTAGATAAGCAAGCGGAAGAAAATGAAAAAATTTGCTTTGGAAATCAGCATGAATGACGAAAATTAGTATTTGCCGAATATGGTACCATGGCGTTTGGAAAAATAGTAGGAAATATTGGTTTTGAAAAGGAATGAAAATAGCTAAAATGCCAAACACTTCTCTTATTTTGAATCGACTAAATCTGCACTTATCCTAAATTTTGTCAAATTGATAACTCTTGATGGTTTAAGACTTTGGTAAGTCAATTATGTGAGTTTCTGGAGGGTTTCACTATAGTTGATGGCTGATGCTCGTAAACCAGAATTCAATCAAAACGTAAATCAAAATTCCCAGCAATTATCAAGGCATCATGTGACAAATGACATGGCGAACATTGCTTCCGTCAGGTAAGGGGGCAGCTTTCGAAAGGCTTTTGATGAAAGCGAGCGGCTTGCCACCTTTCTTCCCGCTCACGTGCGCAATGAAAGCTCCAGGATGTTTCTGAAACTGGCTGCTCAAACTGATGCATAGATGAAGCAGAGTCAACTAACCTCCAGAAGACTTCGAGCCGCTTTTCCAGCTCTGAAGCCTTTTATTTTCGCCAATTTCCCCCACTGCTGGCGGCAGAGGCTAGCCGCGGCCTGGCCCAGTTGAAAGATGAACCAGAATATGTCTTATTTTTACTCAAAAGCAGAACTATTCTGGCCACTAAAAGCTCTAGATTTTTGCAATAGCCATACTATTTCAAGTTTAATCATGTTTTGGAGTAAAAAAGAAAGAAAGATTTTAGTATCTAGTTTATAACCTCTGGCTCTCTATCCTTAAAAACTCATGTATTTTTTGGCGCTGAAATGATTCATCGTCTTCTGTTTCAGTTATGAAGAAGTTTTAACCGTATGGCCTATCGGAGAGCCAGCGTTGTATAATGTGAGGCAACCGCCATGGAATCCCACATCCGCCGGCGGACAAGCGAATACCCAAGCGACCAGTGCTGCCAGAACCACCAGAGTCTTCATTCTTGATACTCCTGGCTTTCGTGATCCCACTTTGCTGCCTTTTATACCCTGAGCGGGGCTGCAGTCATAATTAGGTTTGCACTGCAGGAGGCGAAAGATTGCCGTCTCTTCTCTGTCTCCTATTCTTCTCTGGTCTATAGATTGGGTTTTTGCAGTTCGCTTTTCAGACTCAGTCTGGTCAATCAGCTTCAGGCTTTGGCTGGATGCTATTTATTTCGTCAGCGTTGTTTGGTGCAAAAAAATCTTATTCGGCCACAATTTCTAAAATTTACGAACTGCACTTTGCTTTACGACAATCAGCAAGAAATACTCAAAGAACATGACTTCAAAAGCATAGATCAAGGCTCCTTAACTGCTTCTCAGCTGCTCTGAGTCTTGCTGGGGTTTCTGTGACAAAGCAGCGCCGCCAGGAAGAGTCCCAGCTCTACGAAGGAGTAGATAGAGATTCCCAGGAACAGGCCTGCAACCTATTCACATTCCTTAAGCCCCTCTTACACCTATTGAAGTAAGACACCGAGACTGCCGCCGAGGTTGTTGAGGAGGCCGGAAGTACTCATCGCCCAGTCTTCCTTTACGATCTTTAGCTCCATGGAGGCAAGGACAACGTCCACATCAACGATGTTCGATCGGTACTCCTCAGCCGAGCCCATGCCCGAATCGGCCATCAGATTCCCCATCATGTTGCTCGGCGGGCTTCTTGTCATCGAGCTCTGAATGCAATTTAGGTTTTGGAAGTTTTAGGTTTTGATAAGTGTTAGTGAACGCGGAATTCGTAGCTGTTCTCCAGGCATGCCCTGGGGCAGGTGTCCATGTGGGAGCAGTTGCCAAAGTTTTGATCCGTCGCGTAGCTCACCATCAGCTTGAAAGAGGCACTTAGTGTACTCTATTTCCAGGAAGGCTGAAGGAAGGCTGATGACCTCGAGCATGCAGCCCTGTCCTTCGGGACCGTAGCAGATGGCCGTCTTCCTGTCCAGGCTCTCAAAAGCACTGTCCATTTATGAAGTCGAGACTAAAAGTGCCTCACAAAAAGAAGGACTATTGTCCAAAGCTCTTTTGTTAGGGGCACCCTTTTTAATAGCTCTAATTTAAAAATGTGCAATCCTGGCAAACATTGAGTTCCTCCTCCGCGAAGCGTTGGACATTCTGCTGTAGGTAGTCCATTGCGGCAGCAAAGTCTCCAGCAATGGCCCAGGAAGTACACTTGCACTGCTCAAATCCCTGCTCTCTTAGCGCAACAAAAGGATGCGGGATCAATATGACCTGCCAGATGATTTTAGCCAAACACTGCTGGATGCAGTTTTGGCGGGAGTAGGGGAGGCCGGGGAACAGGGGCAGCTCTTTCTCACTGGAGCAGAGGCCCAGGTCCTCCACGCGAGTTCGATCGTGCAGCGTTTTGCTTACTGTGATCTCAAACTTGATGGGCTTCATTTATGGGCAGTAGTAAGATAGGCTGAGATGGGGGGCTTTAAGCGAAGACCTGAGTGCGGTGGCCGGGAGAGGCGAGGACGTCGTTGAAGCCGACCTCTGTAGGCAGCTGGTTCACGTCGTGTATGGCCACCTCAAGCTCCTAGTTCACCTCCAGCTTTGAGAAAAGATTAATTCAGCCATACACGAAATCCTTGCATAGGCTGAAGGTAGCTGTAGCAGAACTCCTTTTCCAGAGCATTGAGACGTACTGTGAGTGCTGTGGCCAGGCCGCCTCCCTTCACCCACCGCAGCTGCGGAAAGGCCCCAAGTCAGCCAAACTTCTCCGCAGGATCTGGCCTATCTCAACCGGATATGCGTCGGCATAGGTGAACATCAGGTTGCCCGGGTCCCGTTTTACCGTCCCATTGAAGTTAAACGTGTAGCAAGCGCCTCAATGGCTCCATTTTTGCAAGGCCGAAGGCCGCCTGCCGCGGAGGGCAGGGCAGTCAGAGCTCCGTAGGCCGGAGGGCATGGGTGCGGAGGCCCCGGAGCGTAGCCTAGCATGCGAAGCATGCTAGGCGAAGCGTAGGGGCCGTAGCACCCGTGCCCGGAGGCCGGAGGAGCTCTGGCGCCCTGCCCGAAGCGGCGGGCGGCCAAGGCCAGCTTAAGCAGTTACCCCATTTTTGCGTCCGTCTTTCCGCATATATATATAACTGGTACCATCGGCAAGCCAAATGTGGATCTCTTTTCTCCAAATTTTGTAATTGCCTCGAGCAAAAAGTCAAGGAAATACATCTACTACTATTGGAATCTACTACTACTTTATACTTAGGGCAATCGATTTTTGGGAGAAAAGAGCTCTAATTCTGACCAGCCGATGGTACCAGTTATTTTCTCAACTTAAAATTTCCAAAATAAAAATGATTGCCTAAGAACGATTCGAACCTCCCAGTTTCAACCAGCTGTTCAATCGCTTAGACCACTACACTACTGGTGCATATGCATATGGTTTTGAGTGATTTTCTCACGAATTTTGCCAATTTTTGATGATTTCTCGCGAGTTTTGGTCAATTCAATGATGCTCTTTCCAATGCAAAAAGAATCAGAACGATTGGATGTTTCTATGAAGCGTAAAATCCTTATCAATTTTAAGATCTAGCAATAACCCCGAAAACGTACACCTGGGTCGAAAAGAGGGGCTTTGCGCTGACACTCCGCTTAAGCTCCATTCGCGCCAGCCCAATACTAGTAATATAGGTCAGTGGCCGCGCTACGCGCGGCCACCTATATAGTTACAGTCATGTACCAGTAATAGCCCTTTAAATCTCCCTCTAATATAATTACTTTTCATGAAAAGAATTCACAGATCCATTTCCACACTTCAAAATATTATTAGCCACAATGAGACCCATTACTGCATTGTGTTTGCCCCGCAAAAAGGCTGAGACTCGAGGTGTGAACATTCAATGTCAATGCTCAGCAATCACAGTGCATCGGAAAATGCTGTCTTAATCGTGCCCTGAAGAATTACTTGATTCATCCCAAATACATCAGACACCTGGGTAGGTCAAAAACTGAAAAATTGACATCAGTATAATCATTTTTTTTCAAATATTTTACTAAAAAACATTAAAAATTTACCATTGATGTAAAGCAGAATTGTTGTAGCTTTAATTTAAAAAAAAGTCCGACAGCAAAAGTTAAAAAATGAAGGAGCTATGAAGTTTCAAAGTCAAAAAATGGCCAAAAATGGTAAAAATCGGCACATTTTCAATTATTTCATAATTTGAAATTTTTCCATGCATGGAGCAGCCCAAAAAATATTGAATAACTTGTCAAAAGCCAAACGTAGAGCTATCATATGCCAAGATAAATAAAGAATCCAGGTGGCGCCGATACCCCTCCCAAAATGGCATCACCCGTATTATATAAGACTAGGTTGAGCTTCGCCGTCGCCTACGGCGACTATTGGCATAACCCTTGCAGAAAAAATTCTATTAAAAATTCATTAAAAAACTTAAAAAGGCAGCAAATTGGGGACAAATGGCCGCAAGGACGGGTGGAAAAGCTGGCGGTTGAGCTTCGCCATCGCCTATGGCGACTGTATAGAACTAACTACAGAAATGGCACATAAATATCTTATGAAAGATAAATGTACTAAAATTTAGCTAGGCTTTTATAGTTTTTAAAATTACATGAAAAAGAGGAAAAATAATTTAAGGAAGGCAAAAATTTTAAAATAATTTAAAATAGAGAAAGAGGCAAAAAATAGTAAGGGCAAACAGCTGTGTGGTACGTATCATTGATTACGCATTACTTGAATTTATTGAGAAAAATATTATTGTACTAAAAATCGTTTAGAGCTATATTTGTACACATTACTCTTTGTTCAGGGGTACATTGGTAGAGAAATTTATTTATATCTTTTATAATTTATTTTTATAATTTAAAAGAAGACTAATGATTGGGCTTGGACAAATGGTTTAGGGCAGGGAGCAAATGGCAGGGGGATCAGGCCAAGCGGGTTTACTATTAAATATTGTAGATTTTCGCTGAAAAATGTTCAGGGCATTACATGAATTCAGAATTCCACTAAATTTTAGCTAGATTTTATGGTTTTAATGCCTAGATCTTGGGGTGGTTCTTCTGAAAAAGATTTGAAAAAGCGAGGCAAATGGTTCAGAAGGCAAAGGCTGGGGAATGATGGTGGATGGTTTTGGGGTTTGATGGGACATGGATACTATGAATTGAGGGCTGGTAAGGAGCAAAGAGGCGAGGTTTTGTAAGTTGAAATGGAGCATGGAAACAATTGTTTGGGGGTCGGTATTGGACAAAGAAGTGAGGATTTAGGGTTGGAATGGAGCGTGGAGGCAAAGGGTTTAGTTGGGGGACTGGAATGAGCAGGCAAAAAGTTTAGGCGTTTGTTTTGTACATGGGTGAGTTGTGGAATGGGGTATGGTGACAATTGTTTGGCGTAAGAGAGTGTGGAGGCAAATATGTTGGGGTTTGTACAGTGCTATCCACGAGTGATCGGAAAGGAACTTGGAGATAATACTTTGAAGAGATTTATAGAGTACAGATACAATGGTTAGAGGGTTTATTTGGACGATGGGACAAAGGTTTGAGGCTTAGTATGGCATAAGACATCCATGGTTTGGGGAATCGTATGAATCACAGAGGCAATGGTTTTGAGGTTTAACTGGAGCATGGGGTTTAACTGGAGCAAGGGTTTGGGGCCTTATGTAAAAAATCTAGCTTGGATGCAATATACAAATGTCTGGGGGTTTGTATGGAGCAATGCGTCAAGGTTTGTATGGGGGAGGCAAATGATTTGGGGGTTTGTATGATGCATGATAACGAGGATTTGGGATTTGGGGATTTGTATAAAGCACAGAGACAATGGTTCGGGGGTTTAATTGGAACATATTGGCAAGTATTAAGGGGTTTGTGTGAAAAATTTATAGAGGTAATGGTCAGTGTAGATTATAGGGAGCAATGCAGCAGGGTTGTGGGGGTATAGTGGAGGCAAATGGTTAGGGGAATTGTATGGTCAATAATAATGGCTAGATATTAGGATTTGTGTGAATGGTTTGGAAATTTGGGGTTGGATGGGGCATGATGACGACGTTTTGGGGTTTGGGGTTGGATGGAGCATGGAGATGATAGCTTTTTTTTGTTGGGCATGACGTTTGGAGTTTCGGGGTTGGATGGGGCATGATGACGACGTTTTGGGGTTTGGGGTTGGATGGAGCATGGATATGATAGCTTGTTTTTTTGTTGGGCATGACATTTGGAGTTTCGGGGTTGGATGGGGCATGATGACGACGTTTTGGGGTTTGGGGTTGGATGGAGCATGGAGATGATAGCTTGTTTTTTTGTTGGGCATGGTGTTTGGAGTTTCGGGGTTGGATGGGGCATGATGATGACGTTTTGGGGTTTGGGGTTGGATGGAGCATGGAGATGATAGCTTTTTTTTGTTGGGCATGACGTTTGGAGTTTCGGGGTTGGATGGGGCATGATGACGACGTTTTGGGGTTTGGGGTTGGATGGAGCATGGAGATGATAGCTAGTTTTTTTGTTGGGCATGACGTTTGGAGTTTCGGGGTTGGATGGGGCATGATGACGACGTTTTGGGGTTTGGGGTTGGATGGAGCATGGATATGATAGCTTGTTTTTTTGTTGGGCATGACGTTTGGAGTTTCGGGGTTGGATGGGGCATGATGACGACGTTTTGGGGTTTGGGGTTGGATGGAGCATGGAGATGATAGCTAGTTTTTTTGTTGGGCATGACGTTTGGAGTTTCGGGGTTGGATGGGGCATGATGACGACGTTTTGGGGTTTGGGGTTGGATGGAGCATGGATATGATAGCTTGTTTTTTTTGTTGGGCATGACATTTGGAGTTTCGGGGTTGGATGGGGCATGATGACGACGTTTTGGGGTTTGGGGTTGGATGGAGCATGGAGATGATAGCTTGTTTTTTTTGTTGGGCATGGTGTTTGGAGTTTCGGGGTTGGATGGGGCATGATGACGACGTTTTGGGGTTTGGGGTTGGATGGAGCATGTATTTGATAGCTTGTTTTTTTGTTGGGCATGACATTTGGAGTTTCGGGGTTGGATGGGGCATGATGACGACGTTTTGGGGTTTGGGGTTGGATGGAGCATGGAGATGATAGCTTGTTTTTTTGTTGGGCATGACGTTTGGAGTTGTTCGGGGTTGGATGGGGCATGATGAGAGTTGGTTTGGGGTTGATGGAGCATGGAGATGATAGCTTGTTGGCATGGTGTTTGGACTGGGGTTGGATGGGGCATGATGACGACGTTTTGGGGTTTGGGGTTGGATGGGCTGGATATGATGTTTGTTTGGTTGGGCATGGTGTTTGGAGTTTTGGGGTTGGATGGGGCATGATGACAACGTTTTGGGGTTTGGGGTTGGATGGAGCATGGAGATGATAGCTTGTTTTTTTGTTGGGCATGATTTGGAGTTTCGGGGTTGGATGGGGCATGATGACGACGTTTTGGGGTTTGGGGTTGGATGGAGCTGGGGCGAGGATTGCTAGCTTGTTTGTTTGGGCTGGTGTTTGGAGTTTGGGGTTGGTGGGGCTGTGTGGTTTTGGGGTTTGGGGTTGGTGGGCTGGGTGTGCTTTTGTTGGGCTGGTTGGGTTTGGGGTGGTGGGGTGGGTGGGGTGGTGTGGGGGTGGTGGTGGGGGTGGGGGGGGGGGGGGGGGGGGGGGGGGGCCGGGGGTGTTTGGAGTTTCGGGGTTGGATGGGGCATGATGATGACGTTTTGGGGTTTGGGGTTGGATGGAGCATGGAGATGATAGCTTGTTTTTTTGTTGGGCATGAGTTTGGAGTTTCAGGGTTGGATGGGGCAGATGAGACGTTTTGGGTTTGGGGTTGGAGGGAGGAGAGATATTTGGGGTTGGAGCATGGAGACATGGGCGTGGGGGCTGGTATGAAAAAAGAGGCTAGAATTGTATCGGAATCGGCAAAAGATTGGAAAGGAGCATGGAGATAATTTATATGGAGATTTTTTTAGAGTACAGAAGGTTAAAAGGTTCATTTGGAGCATGGAGGCACCGGTTTTTGGTTGGTTTGGAATAAAGGAGCAATGGTTGGGGGGTTTTATTGGAAAAATGGTGAAAAAAGTTTGGGGATTTGTGTAAAACCTGTAGGAAACATGTTGGATGATGGGATGGTTTGGGCTGCATGGATCCCGCTACACGGGTGCTCAGCTTTTTTCACGCATTAACCTATTTTAAGCAATTGGATTTGGGCTGCATGGATCCCGCTACACGGGTGCTCAGCTTTTTTCATGCATTAGCCTCTTTTTTGGTCTAACGACTCTTTTGAAGATCCCCCCACCCACACCAGGTGAATGCAACAGCAAGCACCTGGCTGTCCTCATGGGACTTCAAAGATT
>JASANA010007793.1:0-27081 GCA_030248095.1 Ptycholaimellus sp. GST1_10 | reverse complement strand
GTAGGAGAAAGGGTAGGGGGTGGCTGGTCGGGTACGGACACGATGGATCGGAAGTCCTGTCCGAGAAGGTCGGCCAGGCGTCGCTCGAGATCGGCGTAGTCGAGGGTGGGTGCGGAGGATGCGTTGCTGCTGAGAGTGGAGAGGCGGGAGGCCATGCTGAGAGGAATGCGGATGCTCGACTCCCCACTGCTCCCTTCCCCACCGATCTTCAAGTGCAAGCCTTCCGCTGAGCTCATGGAAAGATGGGGTGAAGGAGGAGGACCTTGAGGATGATATGGCCATTTTGGATGGTCCAGGGTGGTTGGCTGGAGCTAGGCTCATCCTTGGCTCTCACTGTCCCAACTTCATCGCCCACGCGAACCACGGAGCAGCTTAGAAGCTCCACTTCACCCATCCTTTCTCCACCCTAGCGCATTTTCATTTGTCCGCTCCTGCAATATCATTCAAGGATAAAAGGGCTAATTTAAAGACGCAGTGGCAACACAGCTCGAAAAGATGGTGCAAAAGGAATAGAGGATCGGAATGAAAGGGGGAGTAGCAGGTGGGGAGTGTGGATGAGATGTGTGGAGGGAGTGTCTGCGTGTGAGGGTAGCCAGGGAGCCAACAACAAGAACACCAGCCCCAGCCCCTAAGCCAGCAGCAGAGCCAGAAAACCCAAATTACCACCAGAGCTCTCCCTCGCCTCCCCACGGTTGCGGCTATCCCTAAGAGCGGGAAAGCTATACTAACGATTGGGGTGCCTGGGAGCAGCCAGGGCTTTAGGCAGGGGCGCAATCACTTAGAAGGCAGTGCATTGAGGAGATGGGGCGAGGCGATGGGAGGAGTGGGTGGGGAGTGAGGGGAAGAGGCAAAGGGGGGAGGATGGAAAGGGGGAGAGGCGGGTGAAGCATAAACAGGCTCATTTGCTGGCCTAGGCCTTCTGCTGTCACAGAGCCAGGGCAGGCCCCATCATCACAGAGTCTGCCCGTCTGCTCCCTCCCTCCACCATGAAATGGCCCAGGCTCACACTGGCCAGGAAGGAAGGCGGCTCTGAGCTTCTGCCGAGGGAAGGATGCAAAAGGGGCCTCTGGGACCTAAGGAGGCCTAAATTGGGGCCGCCCACCCCGCGCATCCCTTCATTACGCCTTCCAACACCATCCTCGCACACAAAGACCAAGCCCTCACCAACCTCTCCTCATTAGTCCGCCAATCAATCTAATCCTGCACCAGAAGCGCACCCTAGACAGGCACAGATTCAGTGTGCGAATGAAAAAAAGTAGAAGGGGGTGAAGAGAAAATAAACAGGCGGGGAGGTAGAGAGGAAGGTGATAGAAGTCTTTGTAGAGAGGCGCGAAAAATAAAGGTCACGAGGTGGGCGCAATGGGTGTTGGTTCTTTTGACCGAAGGATCTCCAATCGCCCTTTACCCTCGTCCAGCCCACTCCCACTCCCCCTCCTCCTCTACCTCCACCACCGCCCCCCTCAACCCCTCACCCTCTCCCCTCCTCCACTCCTCTCCGAGGCAGAAGCAACTGGGGGACGATCAGAATGGGAGAATAGCATATTCCAATCGGGATGAGGAGAGACGGGGAACGAAGCGACTGGGCTTTTGCGAGCCTCAGCTTACGCAAACAATGCTTCCCTAGACCACACCAGACGCATTGCAACACCAACAGCAAGGCAAATCCCACAGAGCCTATTTAACTGCTCTCCTCTTCTCCACTGCCGCTATTGTACTTCCGAAAAAGGGATCATGGAACTCGAAAACATTTTGACACTCCTCCGAAGGAGTGCGCAAAGAAGACTGGGAGCGAAGAAGTTTGACTTCTCTCACTTTCCTAGATCTGCAACCGGCCTCGCAGGCTGGGAGGGAAGACGGAGTACGCAGGACTCCGAAATTCGCTCACCTCGCGCGTAGTGACAAATTTGCCCACTTTCACACCAGCCTTCCTCCACTCATCTCCAAAGAACTTGTCAGAACCTCACATCCTGCCTTATTGCATTCTATGGCCAGGGGATGGGTGTGAAAGATTAGATGAGCAGCAGAAAAGTGCCCATGCAAACTGGAGGGAAAGGTGAGTGAGGAGAGGGTGTATGGATGGGGCGCAAAGAAGGAGAGCTGTGAAGGAGATCAGTGTCAAGTGGTGTCGGGCTGGTGGTTGCTGGACTTTGGCCCTCTCCACCTTCACCTCCAGCTCCTACTACCAGCGACGAAGACAGCGCCAACTTCGCCGTCTACACAAGGCCCCCCACTCCCTTTGTTCCTCCATCCCCCCACCAACTCTCCTCCCCTACCACCCTCCCCTCCCCTACCACTCTCCTCTCCCCTACCCTCCAGCCCTCACAAAGGGAGCAAAAGGCTGCCCCCGCAACACACTAACTCTACTCGCTCCCAAACATTCCCAATCCACAAGCTCACCCAGGCGAGCGTTATGGCAACACTGACTGTCCAATCCCTGCTACAGTTTTCAAACAAATATGTTAGGACTAAGATTGAAAAAGATGCAAGGTGACAGGCATAAGGTAGTGGGAGTGAAAGGGGATAGAAGGAAAAGGATATGCCTGCAATTTGCGTGAACTGACCTAGAGGAAGGGGTAGAGTGGTTGGAGGTAGAGAGAGAGAGGTGGATGAGGTGAGGGAGGGGCGGTTGATGGGTGTGGAGGGGGGAGTGGTTGGAGAGGTGGGTGGAGGGAGGGCTGAAAAGGGCTGGAGGGGGCCGTGTGGGGTGGGCGAATTTCGGGCCAGGCAGGAAGGAGGGGGTGAAAGAATAGGCGACCAGCCCATTCCTTCGCTCTCCCGGACTTTTCCTCCACGCCTTCATCACACACCATCTTCCGCCCTCTGCCCAGCCCGGACACATCCGCCTTTCATCACCCTATGGCAAAAAGCCTAATGCACACCGAGACCTACTTCTACCCTCCTCTCCATCCACCCACTAACCTTCAACTATATCATTCATTCTGGCCTGTTGGGAATGAGAATGAAATTTATGCCGCGGCTTCAGCTAAGGGAAATGAAAGGTGACTGTTAGGAGAGCAGGAGAGAAGGGCAAGAAAGCTATGCATGTGAAAGTAGAGAGTGGCCAAGAGACAGGAAATCGCCGCCTCTCTACTTCATTAAGCCTAACCACACACCCACTCACGCTCTTTGCTTCCTGAAGCTATGCTTATGACCTTCTATCACTCACATTCCACCTACACCTTATTTCAATGCCTAATAATGGGAAAACATGACCTACTGCAAGGTGATGGAAAGAATAGACATCAGCATTAATTAGCAGTGAAGCTTAGTGGCACTGGAGCCTTAGAGAGAGTGGAAGAGAGAAAGTTGTAAATAGAAGTGCTGGTGGAGTGAAGAGGGAAGGGGCAGATGTGGAAGGAGGTTGGAGGGGGGGCTTCATTTCCATATCGTCTTAGCAGGCGCTGAACGGCACGAGCGCAAAGTATGAGGCGGAGGGAGGGAGCAGATGTGAGCGGGCAGCAGGGGCGCCGGATGTAAGGGGATTTAGCGGCCACCAGGGTCACACACTCCCCCAATTGTCCCTCCCCCCTCTCCTACTCTACCCTACCCATACACACACTCCACTCCACAACCGCCATCGGCAGATGTCCTCTTCCCCCTCCCCTCCCCTCCCCTGCTGGCCACCGCCTACCCTTCACTGGGCATTGGTTTGTGCAAGGTCATGAGTCCTCCTCTCTCTCCCTCTCCATCTCCCGCTTCTTCTCCATTGTCAGCCTCATCACTGCCCGCATCTGCTCTCCATCACTTCTCTGCCTCCTTCACTCTTCCCAGCATCACTCCTCTCCCTCTGCCAAAGGAAGCCAAGAAAGGCATGGAGATGCATCACAATGACTCTGTCCTTTATTGCATTGTCAAATTCGGCTGGGGAAGGGCCATATGCGGGAGGCTGTGTGGGAAGCGCTGGGTGGTCGGAAGAGTCAAAGGATGATGCGAGAGGCACACGTGTCACGGACATCATTGATGAGCGTTGGTCCTTTGAAGGCGGGGGTCCCACCCAGATGAGGAGAGTGGGAGGAGGGCACCCTTGACCCGGATTGTCGTGGCCCTGTGTTCCGGACTACATCATCCCGTCTTCATTTTCATCCCACTCTTCAGCTCATCCATCTTTCATGGAGCCGCACAGAAATTAGATGTCTTTATTAGCCCACCATCCATGTTCTATCTTTTAATCAAGCAATCCAAACACTGCTGGCACCGAATGCATCATTCACTTCGCCGGCAAACAGATCTAGGCAAGGAAGTGTTGTGGAAAAGGGAAGACTGGAAGTGAGTGCGTTTCAGCTGCAGGTGGAGCTGAGATTGACAGTGCGTGGGCAGAAGCACGCTCCTTCTCCCATATGAATTGCGTGTTCCTAGATAATAGGTGTTAGCAATCCAAGAATGGTTGAATAGGCGGACAGAAAGCTTTTCTCTCCTTGTCCGCAGATTAGCCTAAAGACCTTGAAGACGAGGGATGATGTGAGAGAGAGAGAGAGGTAGCATTGGCATGCCAGCCCTGTTCAACCTCCTCTGGGATCAGACTGTCTCCCCTAGTAGCTCCTTTGCCCCACCCATTCTCCCCCGCTCCACACCAATCACTGCTTCCTTGCTGCTCGTAGCGCTATCGAGTTTGGATGGAGAGAGAATAGGGGTGGTTGAGTGAAAGGTGGAAGAGAGGGCTGTGTTGAAGGCAGAAAAGCTTGAGAAGCGAAAGAAGAATGGGAATGGGCAAGGCACTGCTGGGTTTCCTGGCCGCCGGACTGGTGATCCTGGACTGCGTTGAGGCGGGGAATGTGGTCAGTTCACTCCTGCCGCCTTTTATTGCTTTCATTTGGCTCAATTCTTACAGCTGACCCCGATTCTGGTACGTTTTTTCTCCAGCTTTCACGGCTTTGCTTAGTGGCTTAAATGAGGCAGTTAGGCAGTTGGCGGTGTAGAAGTAGAAGGGGAAGTAGAAGTGGGTACTGAGGAGTGAAGTGGGTGCAGGCAGTGGGTCGCAGTGGCTCCATGCGCCCGGGCAAGCGCACGCTAGCTCTCGGCCGCTTCAACTTTAGACCCGGCAAGAGGTCCCCTTACTAGATTTCCTCCTTACTCTTACCTCCTTTTTTAAAAAATCTTTCACTAATTGCACGGGTGTCATAAAAAATATCGGTAAGCTTGAAATTTCGAAATATATGGTGCTTGAATAAATTTTAGGAAAAGGGGAGTCATGGGGTGTTTTTCTGGAGGAAAGTGTGAGTTGAGGAGTTCATTGGCGCTGGGTCGGTTCAACTTCCGACCCGGAAAGCGATCTGAGACGGATGAGGGCCTGGAGGAGATCTCCTGCAGTCCCGGGGACTTCAACGCTGTCGCCGAGCGCGTTGAGGCCCTGCTCGATGAGCTTGACGTTGCTTGCCTCCCTCCCATCACTACACACCTCTCCTCCTTTCTCTTCACAGGACTACTCACAGTACCTCAAGACATGCACCGGAGAGGACCTGCTAGAAGAGCTGAAGCGCTAAACATCTGCCCTCTCCACGCCCTCTTCTCGCTTCCCTTCATTTTTCTCTTCATTCGTCTAGGCCCTCAACCCAAGGAGAACTAGAAAAACTGTGCCGACCCCGCTGAATAGTCAGATAAACATGACTACTGTTATGTTTGGCACTCCAGCAAAAAAATTGTTCATTGAAAACCAAAAAACGCGTTAATTAATTTTTTCTCAACTTTGATGAGAAAGCGAGAAGTACTGCACAGATTGTGAAACATCAGCGTGACTAAATTGAAAATTAAATTGTGTTCATGGGCAAATTAAATAAAAAAAATGGTGAAGCACCATGTTAAAATGAAACATTACCAAAGAAACCAAACTTTTGACGCGACCAAACCTATTTTTAAAATTATTTTTCATTTTTTTGTATTTTGACCATAGTTTTGATGAAATCGAACTTTTTCGCAAAACACAGAAGAGCCATTACTCCGAGCCACTAGTCAGAGCAAAGTTAATGCAAATTACATTCAAATGTTTTGAAAATATATCTGGTCCCATATTTTAACGAGCCACTGCTAAACTTTCATTATGATACTTATTTGATTTTCTGATGTTTGGTATCATTGACATGTTCTCTGAAATTCTGCTCCAGAAAAATCGGCAAGACAGCAGTAAATATGAGTAAGAGTAAAAAGAACTGGAAGGAGAAGGAATGCAGGAGAACAAATATTTGGCATAAGTTGTGATGGCGAGGAGAGGTGGTGGAGGGAGCTAGGCGATGATGTAAGGCGCTGAGAAGAGAATGCCAGCGGAGGAGCTGACCATAAAGATGGTGAAGAGAATGAGGCACAATCGATCAATGACCTGCTTTTTTAACCACTCTTGCTATTGTTTCGCCAAAATACTCAGCACTCACCATGGCAGCAAACTTGTAATCCTTCAGCTGATCAGTGTCCCTGTCGTCGGCTTCCATTTTAGTTGTGATGAACTGGATGAGAGGATTTGACAAAGCTGTTGTGGAAGGAAACGAGAAAAGGCATGTTGAAAGGACCTTGAGCTCTTGATAGGCGCGCTGGAGCATGAGGACGGTGAGTTCGGTGGAGTAGTTGGATGCTTCGGCGGCCTTGCGAAGATTGCTCACAATCTGATGGTCGATGGAGAACTGGCGCGGGGAGACCACGACGGAGTTGATGCGCAGACCAGCATCTACCACTCCCTCCTCCTCCATGCACCTCAACCATCCCCATTTCTCTCCCTCCCACCAGCATAAAAGAAGGAAAGAACCGTATATTGCGTATGAGACTCTGGCTGCCCTGAGGCGGTTTCTTGAAGGGGTTGGGGAGACTACGACGGCTGAAAGCCGCCTGCCCGGGCCTGCTCATCCACAGGATCCACGGCAGCCAGTACAGCAGGATCGCCGAACTCTGATACCCCGCCCACAAATCTCCTCTGGACGAGTGGCTGGAAGAGGGGGTTTACGAAGTGGGACATTTGGTACATCTCGGGGCGGCGGTGGTGGAGGTTGAGGACGAGGACGGTGGAGACGACGCTGATGGAGACGAAGAGCATGCAGGTGGAGAAGAAAGCACCTCAACCAAGCCTAAGCCCAGAGACCAGCTGAAAGGGGCCTGTGGGAGGGAACCGATCAAAGGCACGGCTTCTGAAGTCGGTGGAGTCTGAAAATCACCTCAAACATGTGCTAAGGTCGTGGAAGAAAATTGACGCTCACCATGTTGGCTACAATGCCCAAAAAGACGCATCTGAAATATTAGCAATTGTTCGTTGTTTCGTTTGAAACTCCAAAATGGACGCACAGCGAAAGGAGAATGGTGATTTCTGCAAAATGAACAGAGAAAAATGGAGAGTTTGTGAGGCATAAAGGTGGACCGAAGCCGATCTTCTCTCCCGCGTCAGGTGGGAGGGCGAATCCGAGGATGGTCATCAGACTGATCAGCAGTGATGGCACTATCAGGTTCAGGATTTCAGGAAACACTCCCAGTTTTGTGTCGGGAAAAACCTATCAGGTTCAGTCCGTAGTAAAGCGTCCGTCTGCGCAAGTTCAGGCTCAAAACGTCGATTTGAATCCCGAGCTGGAAAGAAGCGAAAGGAGAACTAAAAACGGACGTCGGGGTAGGGCTCAGGACAGCAGTCGTAGAACTTCTCACCCCGTTCCACCGGAGTGCCTTTTTAGGGAAAATCATGATTTCTGCTGCGGATGGGAAAGAGCAACCTAGAAGGGTCCACTCCCCGTTGAGTATATAATCACTTAGGTCCATATCGCCAGCCCTCAGGTCCAGCTTCAGCCCGTTGTAGGTCCAGGAGCCAAACTAGGCAGCAACGTTTCATTCCATCCCACCCAGCTTTCACACTACTGGACTACTTTTAGGAAGCACGACTGCTCGTCGAACGGGAACCACTTGATTTGTATTTTGCATGAGGCCTAAAGTTCAGCTTCTACTGCTTCAAGGAAGGATGAAAGAAGAGAAGAAGAAAGAACCTGGAAGATGCCGGGTGGGATCCAGTTGACACTGCCGTCGCTGTAAACGATCATGTTGGTGGCGAAGGTACTATCGAAGTTGCTATCCACGCTGTTGTATCTACGAAGGCAGGAGTTGAGGTTGAGGGAAGGAGAGAAAGAAAGGTGGGGACAGAAGAACGTCAGGCTTCCAGATTTGGCCGAAAGGGAAGCGAACGTCGCCGACTCCGGCGTACATCTTGGGGTCCCAGCGCAGTTTGTAGTCTTTCCAGTTCTAGAAAGAGTGCGCTGTTGTGGTGAGGAGGTGTGGGGGATGAAATAGGATGGAACGTAGTTGAGCCAGGCGTTGATGGTCATGATCTGGTTCTTTTCATCTATGTCCACCTTCAAGTGAGAAGCTTGAAGAGCTCCTCCTGACTCCTGGCAGTAGATAAAAGCGAACAATCTGTTGTAGGCTGATGCCGAGTGTGACGACGACAGGCTGCGTGTTGTTCGCCACCGGTCGCTCCAGTGGACTCCAAACTATCTTTTTATACTTCCTTTACCTTGGGCTTATTATTTTGCCCTCATCATCATATTTCAAAGGCACAACTCTCTTTTTAATCAAAATGTATGTTTTCAATATGAGCAACTAGGCAACTATCTGCTACATACAGGTGGCGAGCGTACTCCAAGTACGATTGATTGGAGCATGGGGAGAAGGAAAAGGGTAGTGAAAACCTGTATCCTTTCATGAGGTCGCTGTAAAGGCGGTCTTCATGGGGATCGGAAATTGCCAGTGCTGGAAGGAGCAGAAAAACGGGCAACCCGAAAAGCATGTCAAGCGAAGTTTTCCGCCTTCACCTGCTGCTCCATAGCGTCATCGCAAGTCCATATCCTTTTTCCTCATCTTTGGAAAAAGAGAGAAAACTTGCCTCTTGCATTATAGAAGGAGTTCTGAAAAATAGCTGGACCTTGAGCCAGGACAAAAAGGGCTAAAAAGGCGGTGTTTCTTGTTAGAAGGATGAAAAGGAGGTTTGACAGGGTTTGGGAGAGGGAAAGCATGGCGGTGTTTGAGCAGGTGCAGGTGGTAGCTGAAGGAGGCGGTGGTGGAGGCTAAAAAGAGGAAGGGAGGTGTTGGGGGCAGTTAGTTGGCTATGGCGGGGCTTGCGAGGCAGCAGAGAGACAGGCCGTCAGTCTTGCAGAGGGAGGAAAAAAGGGGAGAGTCGCTTAGTCCAGCCTTATTCCCCTCCTAGGCCTGGATTATGCTCCCTTCCCAGTCCCCAAATTTCCCAGGCTCTCTTCTTAGCCGCGCTCCCTCAGCCGCCCTCTCTTACGCTCTGTCGAACCCAGAAAGCCCCAGTTCAAAGACCTGGCCTCAAACGTAGGCGGTTGGAAGTGGGGGTGAAAGTAAGGATGAATGATAGGATGATGAGGTGATGGGTGGGGGTGGAGGGAGGGGTTGAGGGGATGAGTTGGAGGGTGGGGGAGGGAGGGAGCGGAGGAGCAGTACTTGAGGCGCCGAGGTGAGGGGCTCCAAAACTTGCGTGTGTCCTCCCTCTAGCCCTCTTCAGAGACCCTAAAGCGACTGCCGCGCTTTCCCTGTTCCCCTTTGCTCTCACGCATCATACCGCTGTCTTCTTATACTTCCTCCTGTCTTTTCCTTGTCAACCGCATCCTCTTCTTTCTTTATTGCCTCATCTATACACATGTTCAAATGTTTTCTAAACGGTATTTGGCACATTCTGAAATAGGCGCAAAAATAAACGAAGAATCAAGAAAGACTGTTCAGTGACACACACGTTTTCATTGGATTGATTTCTGATTTCTGGATTTCTGTCATCTATAAATTATTTTTTCTGAAAAATAAATAGGAATAAAGTAAGAAACCTGGGCTGGAAGGACATGAAATGTAGGGTCGTAGGCAGGTCGACCTTGGAGAAGAAGGCGCTTCTTCTGGCAGTAGCTGGGATTCTTCTCCAACTCCCGCCGAGGCTCCACAAAAGCCGCCAGCATTGCGTCCCAGTCGTTCAGCTCTTTCACCTGCAATGCTCTGGCCATTTGAAGTAGAAATTGGGGTGCTAAGGGGCAGGGTTTGACGCGATGGGTGCGAACGTGATTGATGAGGTTCTGGGTGCAGAGGATGGGGCGAGGTCCGCCATTCTGCACACGATAGGGCACTCGCCAGGCCTTCACTGGGGCCCCGCATAGGAGGCACATGCACTGATTCTCTCGCGCTTTCGGCTTCTGCCGCAGCACTCTTAGATACCGGTTGGTCTTAAACTGGCCCCTGCTTTCAGGAAATAGCGAAAGCACCTGCGATTGTGCCAGTCCTCAACCCGCCGCCCTCGCTTTGCCTGCCGTGTCAGCTCCTCCAACATGGGCAGGTCGAAACACAGGCGCATCTCTGCCTCCACCGCCTCCTCTCCCTCCTCACAATCCCGCTTTTGCTCATTACACCAAAAAGCTAGCTACTGGGAACGTTGGAACCCGGGTGAGAGTGAAGGAGGTGTTGAAGCAGAAGGAGGCGGAGGGAGAGTGGCGCTCTTTATGGTGCCCATAGGCCTGGCCAATGCTGGTGAAGAGAGCGCTGGAAGGGCAGGAGCAGAAGCACAGGCTTTTGCCCGCCCCCACCGACAGGTTGTGCTTCTGCAATAGAATTGCAATACAAGCCTCTTTTTCAAGGCTTGAATTGCAAGTAAGATTTGACCAGAGAAAGGATGTGTCGGCGCAGATTTTGCCGGTACATGGTGCCGGATTCAAATCGCGCTATTACCATCGGAAAGAAGTGGGCAGGTCAATCAATTTCTGGTCAAGCAGTACACGGGAGGAACCGTCTGACAGTCGGCTTTGCTGCATTTGGCGTGGCGCTGCTCTTTGGGGATGGACTTAGCAAGGACGGTGCTTTTGGTACTTCGATAAAGCTTGCGACGTTCTCGCTCAGCAGTCAGAAGCTGGCGCAGCTCCGAGAGGCGGAAAGAAGCCTCCATCTCCACCTCCAGCTCCTCTAGGCCCTCCTACAAGCCATGGCCAGCTTCACCCATCACACAGGAGCAGGTAAGTATTGAAGTGACCTCGAGAACGATGTAGGGGAGGGAAACAACGCTGGGGCAGACAACACCATGCTCAGCCTGCACATGGGCCATGAGCTGAGTGGCCGAGCGGCAGGCGAAATGCCCGCACAGCTTGCAGCCTGCTCAAGTTTCCATATATCTAGAAGCTGAGGCGGGTGTGGAAAGCGTGACCAAGTATGAGGTTCTGGGCCGCCCAGCCGTGCTCAGGCGACAGGCAGTGCTGGCGTATGGTGAACCTGCTCAGCATCCCCGACACCGTGAACACCGACAGTGCCTCCAAGCCTCAGCCTCTCACACCCCCTTCTCATCAGCCAACGCCGGCAAAGACCTTGGAGCAGCGTCGACAGTCTCTTCGTCTCTCTCCGATGAGGCATCCTTGGTCTTCCTCCTCGGAGGCCTCCTTGGTGGGGCGTTGGAGAGCGTGGGCGAAGACGGCGACGAGGCGGTGGGCGGGGGCGGCGCTGCGATGGACGCCGGAGATGGGGTGCCCGCTGGCCAGCAGATGCGCCCCCATCCCCGATACATCCCCCGCCTGCTCAGCTCGCAGTTATTGCTAGGGCCTGGCCGGAGAAGGAGAGGAACTTTGAAATGGCAGCTGGCGCAGGTCCAGGGGAGGGGATCGGCGGGACGGGCGTTGTGGACGTCCTCCAGATGCTGCCTCCACCCAATCACCTCCTGCCCGCACTTCGGGCAGCAGGACTCTCCCATCCTTCCTCCTATCTCCACTGCCTTGCCGATTCTCACTCAGAACTGACTTATGATTCGCCATTGTGAAGCACTCAATTTGATCTCAGCAGGCAGCCTGTTAATCTGGATTGTATATCAATCTAAAGCTGTGCAATGAGTACTCGAAACTGACCAAAACCAGTGAAAACCGATACTTGGCCCATAGACTGTAGACCCAGAAAAATCGATGCATTGTTTTGCATATCATTTCAAGAGGCGTTTTTTGGTAAACGCAAGAATAAATTGTTCGTCCCCCCTATTTATTACAGATTCCGAATCTCCATACATTTTTATGTTACTCCACCAAATTGGGCGAAAAACATGCAGAAATGGGCTTGCAACAGCTCTAAACGTGAAGGAAATTCGAAATTCTGAAAATTTGAGTTTTCGTGAGTTAAAGTGACAAAACTTAATTTCCTGGTCGTTTTCACCAAACACACATACATTATGGACATCAATCGAAAGCTGACAATTACTCCAATTCGCCTGTGACCTTTTTTTGGCTGTATATCATGTCTGGGTCGAAATATGGTTCATTATTGCATCAGTCACTAAAAGTTCGATTTTTTCCATTTCCTAGGGCGCGACAGCGCCCTAGTTATGAATGGGTGATCGAGTTTTTGGGTGGTCGCGTGTCCCGAGGTTCAGCGCCTTGGATGTTGAATGAAACCATGGACATTTATACACCAATCGAAAGCTTGTAAGGAGATCTCGATGACGAAAATCGTGGAAATTTGATTTTAGGCTTAGAATTTTAGAAATTTTGAAAAAAACCTGAAAAAAAGGTAAAAAATATGACTTCTCTGTCTTTGAAGTGCTCTAATTTTAGAACAAAACCGAAATTCAAAAATCCAAGGATTACGTGTTTTAGCAAATTGCTTCAGCTTTTCAGTGGTGCTATTTTTGTAATAAGTATTATGGAGAAATTTCTCAATCAATTCAAGTTTTTGAGAGCGATTTGGTTCGATTTTGTGCTCTACCCATTTCGCTTATGTTTCAATGAAGCCAAACTGCGCAGTTTTTTAAAACTGATGCGCAGGTTAACTTGTATGCAATAGGTTTGTGAGCTTTATGGGGTCTTAGAGACATCGACCTAGCTATGAATGGTTGGTGGTAGAAAGATAGATCCTATGGCGCCCTAGTTATGAATGGGCAATCGAGTTTTTCGATGGTTGCATGTGACAAGCTACAACTCCTTGGATATTGGATGAAACCTATAACATATATTTCAATCAAAAGCTCTCAGTGAGACCTAGATGGAGAAAATCGTGAAATTTTGGAAAAAAAACCTGTAAAAGTTCTAATAATTCAATTTTTTTATCAACTGATGGTCAGGTTAGGTTTGAGCTTCATAGATCATGAAATTACCTACCAAACAACAACACCAAGTGATGGATTTTTCCCAATGACTGTTTGAAGCCTTGTTCATGTGGCAAGTAAATATGTCTTCCACATGGCCAAGACCTAGACAAGACTAAAATGCTACAGCATGAGCTGCTTATGAATTGTCAATCATCAAAAATAACTAAACAAGGTGTGACAAAATCGTGATAAATTTAGATTTAAATTATAAACCATTTTGAGTCAAAATTTTAACAGGTTCATCTACGAAATCCACTGAGCATTCATAAGCAGGCGGCAATTTTGGCACAAAGAGGACAAAAATTAGTGAATGATAAAATAGAAAATAACTAGTGTAATAAAAAAAAATTGTTAAATCGAAAAATTTTTTTCTGAATTTTTGGTCACAATTAACTTATAAGTTTACTAAATGAGGTGTAACAAAATAAAACAAACAAAATTAAAGTTAAATTGAAATTAGCTAAAGTAAAGTTAACTTTTGCTAGCATTTGCAATATGATCAATTTTTTCTTTTCAAATCACTTTTCAAACTTTACATTTATTTTTCTGTAAGAGGCTTTTTCTGATTTAGTAAAGTTCAAAAATAATATCATTTAATCAAAAATTAAAGAAAAAATTAAAACTAGAATAATCGAAATGACAAGTTTCCTGCCATAAATTGCCGCCTGCTTATGAATGCTCAGTGGATTTCGTAGATGAACCTGTTAAAATTTTGACTCAAAATGGTTTATAATTTAAATCTAAATTTATCACGATTTTGTCACACCTTGTTTAGTTATTTTTGATGATTGACAATTCATAAGCAGCTCATGCTGTAGCATTTTAGTCTTGTTTTCCAATGAATCATCAATTTCACAAACCAGATCTGAACCAACTGTTTTGCTTTTTTATCTTAAAAATGGAAGAAATATCTGGTACCATCGGCACGCCTAAATTGAACCTCTTTTCTCCCAAAAATTCGATTAGCTCGAGTTCAAAGTCAAAGAAATACATCTACTATACTGATAGAATCTACTGAGCCACCTGCATTTTGTTTTAGAGCGCAATGACAAGAGCCACTGAACTGCGCCCTAAAAGAAAATGCAATTGTCTTAGAAGCATATTCCATAAGTAGTAGGTGTATTTCTTTGACTTTGAACTCGGGGAGGGGGGGTAGAATGCAGGAGAGGGGGGTAGTTTGCTTGAGGGGGCATAGTTGGAATGAGCCCCAAAGAGCGATGATGTCTTCTTTTTTATAAACAAAACATAGATCAACATATTTATCAATTTGACACCATCAACATACATCACAAAGCATTTGCAATCGCATTGTATCACTTTTAGGAATGAAATTGAACAATTATGGCCTAGGCATGAAATTCCACTGTTAAATAGTTCAGGAGCTGTTTTAAATGATCACTCTTCCGAAGGTGCTCCATGAAGCTGAGTTGGAGGAGCTTGACTGGAACTTGAAGAGCAGTGAATGAGAATATTGCAGCGGTGGCATTGAGGGTTCCAACGGCTGCCGCCACTGTGAAAGCGGCCGCGCTCAGTCAGTCCCTCCAGGATGATGTAGTCGCCGGCTCGCACTGCTTCCGTCCACAGCACCTCCACCCATACGGAACCATTCACCCTCCAGCCGAACTTGTCGCGCCACAGGAACGGTCGCCCTCCCTCCACTTCCAGCAGGCCCAGCTCACGACAGCGCTCCTCCGCCGCTGATCCAGGTGGACAGGCCACCAGATTGACATAGTGCTCGCCGCCCCTCCGAAAGCAGTAGTAGTCCGAGAAGAAGAAGATGGCGTCTTTCAGATGCTCCAGCGGCAGAAGTCGCCGATGCTGTCCATAGGGTGAGGAGCTGGGCAGAGAGCCATTCCATCGAACGTTGACGCAGAAGAAGATCCCGCTGAGTTGGCCGTTGATGGGAGAAGTAGGGTGTCCGTTGTCGTCCTTGAGGCGCGGTTGATCCTCGCCTAGTCTGTCCACCTCTGCCCAGGCTGCTTCGTTGGTGTTCCGGTAGAGCCACTGTACTCGATGCGCCGCTCCAGTCTCTCTCGCATGCAAGATGGCGCTGGCCAGAAGAGCCTCCGCATCTTCTCTCTTGGACAGGATCGGAGCTCGAACGCTGCTTTCCATTTTCACTTCCATTTTTTCGATTTATTCCAATCTGCAAATTAGCAAGATATCGCTTGTTGTAGATTATCAAGCCATTTTATAAATGCACGCACTTCACGCTGGTCCCTCGCGAGTCTGGAAATTATTGAAAAATCTTTGAAAGAAAGAGTAAGAGATTTGCGGAGTCGAGGATTCGAACATGGAAGGTCAAGGAACACGCGCGCGCACTCCCTACTGAGCTACAGAGGAAAACTCTTACGGCACTTTGAGGTGGCTTAAATACCTTGGCCTATCGCAGCGCCCTCTAGCGTCGCCTGGACCCCTTAGAGCTGACCAAAAGTTTTCGCTAACCGCTTGGGGCGCTGTCATCGACTGTAGAGGACCGTGTGCAAACCGTGTGCCACAATTACAGCTCCATTTTGAGCCGGTAATCTACAGTGAGTCTGTGAAAATGTTTTGACAAAGCAAATTTTTATATTACGATTCTTGCTTTTACCAAGAAACGCATCCTACATCTTTGCCCATCGACATCGAATGATCATCGACTATTTCTCGGTTAAGCCTGTTTCGCCCCATTTCTGATCAAGGCGAAGATGAATGGCTGAATTCACTGCTAACAAATATTTAGGGCTGCCCATTTCGTTTTTATTTTGTTATTACACTCATGTTTCAAAGCTTCAATAATAATACAATTAAGCTAATTAGCAAAAAAGTCAAAGCAAATTTTTTTGGTGAATGTATAGCAACCGCTTCTCAAAACCGCTTCTCTGATATAGTTCACTTTTCTACAAAAATTATCCTTCTTCCATCTACCTTTTGCTCATATCCCATTATTTACTGCCTTTGCTAAACTTAAGCCAAACCCTAGATCATGCCCTAGCTCATATACTCTTGATTTGACTGTCGTTTCTTCAAGAAGACGGGGACAAAACAGGGTACCCACCCGGGATAATTGTCAGTTTCGTTTATGCTCCAATGACAACTAACGTCGTATCCGGCCATACAGTGGGCGTAGTGGAATTCGTTGAGTGGGACGTTCCTGAGGACATGCTTGTAGGTGAAGACAAACTTTGTGAGGATAGCCGTAGTTGAAACATTAGAAAACTTTTCCTATATGTGGCTCATAATCTATGATCAAATCTTTCTAGCCAATTCTACGAAATGACACAATGCAACTCACTCAAAGAAAGAAACAATTCCAGAGCGATCCACGGTGACGCAGTAAGCCTTCCCCAAACTGCTGGGCCGTCCGCTGTCTCTATTGGCCGCACCTCTCTCATTCCCTCTACCGCAGCACCCAGCCCTTGACTCTGAGCAAAATCTCAGCCTGCTCTCCCATGCTTTCTTCTGATGCTCCAATTCTTGACTCACATTAGGCCGTTTATTTCCAGACATTAGGCCGTTTATTTCCAGATATACATGTATGTTAAAACGATCAAAATTGTGGAATCAAAATTTAGTTTTTTCCTAAATCACCGATGTTTTTCTGTCATTCATAGAAAACAGAAGCGTTAACGGCTAACATTCATTAATTTTAATTCAGGACAATTTCCAAATGCCACTCTTCCTTTTCTGGGAAGGCTGTAGGGGCATCTGGGCACAGGTGTTTCTAAAAGCCTTGCAGAGCACTATGCTGTGCCCGGCACTGCTTTTGCATAGGCTACTTTCAAGCACATAAACATCATTTACAATTCATTCCCATCATTACTTTTTGCCTCTTCTCCTTCCTACTCTGCCATCCATTTTGCTGCCGATGTGTTGGCGAGAGCAGATAAATATGGGACCACCCAGGTATTCGGGGCAAAGGATATGGGGGAGGGAGGTGGGGTGCTTTGAAGGCTGGCGCGTGTTTGCCTTCTGGGAATGGGCTGAGAGGGGGGAGGCGGGTAGGTTGGAGGGGGAGGCGGGTAGGTTAGAGGGGGAGAGCAGCTGGTGCCAGTGGGTCTGGCAGCGCCTGGCAGCAGAGGGCCACGTCCCCTCTTCTTCCTTCCTTCCCAGCTCCGCTCAGCTGGCGTCGGAGTCCGGGCTAGCTCTCACTCAACACGGAGGGAAGGAGCCCCCAGACGCACACACACACAGACTCACATTCACTGCCGCCAGCCCAGTCCAGCCCGGAGCAAAAACTCCTCTGCGCTTTTCTCAGCTCCTGTCAACCAGTTGCGGCTGCTGTCCGCTGGCGAGGAAGCCCCTCCTTTTCTGCACGTATATCTTGCCCTTCCCAGTCCCACGGAAGGCGAGGCGGAGTGGGCAGGTGGTATGGGCGGGTGGAGTGAGGGGTGGAGCGAAGGGCTAGGAGGGAGGGAGCCCTTCCCCCTGCCTCCCCAGAGTGATGAGGCAGAGAGGTTGAGGGAGGGGGTGGGGGGCAGAGGGAGGAGGACAGGTGCTGCGCCCGACTCGCCCTCTCGCTGCTTCATTAATCTCACTTCTTGCCCTCTCACCACCCTCACGTCACCCGCTTCTCCGCTGCCCCCCTTCCTTGTCATCCCTTCGCTTCCTGCACTCTCATCGCAATTTCCTGCCCAACCTTTCTTCTATCTTCCTTTATTTCCAAGCTAGTGTCCTTTTTCAGTATCTCTTGATCTAATCCTGGAAGCGATGAGTAAGGGTTGGCTGTAATGCGAAAGATGCAAAGTAATAGGAGACCAATACGCAGGAGTCGAGTGAATACGTAGGGAAGGCGGGTTGGAAAAAGGCAGAAGAGAATATGGTGAGATGTACTGGTGGCTGGAGTGTTGGAATATGAAGGGATAATGGAAAAAGGAGAAAACGAGATTCGGCCATGCGAATGCGTAAAGAGGAAGAAATTTCCCCACCATCACCCTAACCCGGCAGTAGAGGTCCAGACATCAATTGCACCTCCTACACACTCCTCCTCTTCTCCCCTTTTCCACACTCACCCCCCTTCTTCCACACCTACACCACCCTCCACTCCACACCCCATCCTCCCCCGTCTTCTCCCCATCTCTTCACAAACACAACACTGCGAAGGCCTATATACACTGGGCTTTTGCTGACTCCGTTCTTTCTATTTTCCACGCTATATACCTTTGCTTTTTGTGGCTGGTTCATGTCATTCTTTTTCAGCCTGGTGGAGTGGTTGGAGGTGGTGTGGTTCCGATGAGTTTGTACTTGCACTACGAAGTGGAGAGCGGTAGAAAAAAGATGGTGTGCCTCGTCTGGGAGGTGAAGGGCAGAGGAGGGGGGATTGCGAAAGCTAGTTTTGAAGGGAGGAGGCGAAAAGGAAGGGAGGAGGAGAAGAAAACAACACGTGTGCAGGTGTCAAGACGCGCAAGGAAGCGGGCGGCGAAAGGTGTTGGCAAATCAGTGATTGAGGAATAGAGCCCAGGGTGAAGTTTGGTGGTAGAGAAAAAGAGTTTGTGCTGTGTAGAGGAGGGTGTGCATGTGCAGGCGAGGGATGGGAAGGCGATGTAGAATGTGTAAAGGAGGAAGGAGCGAGCGCGTTGGGCGGGTCTGGGAAGGAAGGAGGAGAAATGGCGACGGAGGCAAAACAGGCAACAGGTGCTTTCCAATTAGCAAATCATAAAAACCCGCAAGCTGGCCCTACGGCTTCTCGTAAAGACGATGCAGCAGAGGAGGAGAGCCTAGGGCAACGACCGACCGAAATCGTAACGGAGCGCAAGAACAGACACACACGCACTTTCTTTTTCCCCCTTTTTCCATCTTTTGTTCACACTGATGAAGAGAGAGAAAGAGAGAAAGAGGAGGGAGGCCAAATGTGAAGAAACAGAGGCCGGCGCTAAACACGTATTATTGGACACTGGATGCTGCAGCTCAAGTCATTCCTACATGGCAGACGGGGGAAGGAAGGGAAGGAGGGAGGGAGGGAGGAAGAGCAGTAGCAGAGACCATCTTTTCTCCTACTCATCATCCTCTTCTCTTCTCATAGGGGCCCTGCCCTGCCCTGCCCAAATCACCTCTCGCATTGGCAGCTACGGCGCGCTAGAAAGCTAGGCTAGATGAATGACAACTTGTACTGCAGAGAGGCGGACACCGAGACGCTCAGACTGCTCCTATCTTCCTCGCATTGCTTCATTCCTTCTGGCTTAGGGAAGGGAAGGCCTATGATAGGAGGCTTAGAATAGAGGTGGTGCTGATGCTGGATGGCTTAGAGGGTGGATGTAGGTGATGATGGCTAGAGAGGGAATAGGTGAGTAGGTTGAGGGAGAGGGTTTGGTCCGGCGGAGTGTCGAACGCGTACGAGACTGACGTTGCCAGGCTGAGCAGCGGTGGGGGCCCCGGTTTTGTAGCGGCGGCGGGCGGGGCGCTCCCCGAAGATACGCTCCGGGTCGTCCGCCGCCTTTAATCGCTTCGGCTGAGGATTGGGGGGGAGGCAGAGGAGGAGGGTGGTGGGTAACCTGAATGGAGCGTGCGAGTTTGCGCATGGACTCGGCCAGGTCGGCCTCGCGTCGGTGGCGATGGGCGTCGCGGCCCTCCTTCCCTGAGTAGACTGCACCGCGTCGTGGCTTCACCACGATGCGTTCACCCTGGAGTAGAGAGAGAGATGGGTTGAGGGAGGAAGGGAGAATAGGTGGAGGAAGGGCTAACCGTAAAATCGTCCTCTTCCTCACTGGAGGAGGCTTGTTCGGAGCCGGTGGCGTCCTTGGGGGGCCAGAAGCGGCAGGGCACGCGGACGGGGAGGCTCTTGCCGCACTGGGGCACGAGACATCCGGCCCCGGGCGCAGGGAGGGGGCGGGCGGAGAGGAGGCTGGGGGAGGAGCTCTTCTTCAGCTTCCCCTCCTCCACGCCGCCAGTGCCGGAGTCGTCGGTGGCCTCGGCCTCGTCGTCTGCGAGACAGGCAGGAGGAGGTAGAGTGGAGAGGAGAGTGCCGAGGTGTTCCTCGTCCAGACGGAACAGGTCGTCGTCGTTGGAGAGGGGGACGGGGTCGCTGCCGATGCCGGAGTCCTCGGAGCCGATGAGGGGGGAGGCGTTGAGGGCGCCCTTGGCACGGGCGGAGTTGAGGATGCCGAGGGGCTTGGTGGGGAGGCCGGGGTCGGAGAGGGAGGCGAGGGAGACGGGGGAGAGGGGGACGGCGGAGTCCTCGCCGGAGCCGTAGCGGGCGCGAGGGGGGGCGGAGGATGGGTTGGTGGAGGGGTTGAGGAGGTGTCGGTTGGCGAGGTCCTGGAGGACGGAGTCTCGGTGTCGCTTGGCCTCCTTGCGGAGGAGCTCGAAGCGGTTGTGCTCCGCCTCCACGTAGGCCCGGACGCGAGCCTCCATGGCCTCCTGCTCCGAGCGCAGGTACTCAGCCACCGACGCCGTCACCTGCGCCGCCGGCCCTGTCCCGCTACCCAACGACCACCACTCCTCTCCAACAGCACCCAACGAATCCCCTCCGCCGCCTGTCAATTAATCTTCCATCTCCTCTACTCCTCATTTGGATACTCTCCTCTGCTTTCCTCTGCTCTTTTGCTGCTGGGTGGAGTGTAAGTTGGATGGAGTGAGAGCTGGGTGGAGTGTAAGTTGTAAAAGGGTGGAAGTAAGGAGAGAGAAAAGACCATAGCTCCAGGCAGAGTGAACGCAGCAGGCGAATGGGTGGCAGTGAGAGCGGGACATTCTGCTGCCGATTTCTTGAGCAAGCTCAGTTTCAGGCGCTTCGATAAGAAAGGAAGAAAAGGATAGAAATTCTCTTCTGCAACACACTCTGACAATAGCTATGTGCCTCGAAATTGCACAGTTTTTCAACAACCAACGAAGCCACATTTCCCTTCCTACCCAATCGATGCCTCTCATCGTTCTACCCTACCCTCCGCACTGCTCTGAGCAGTTCGCTTTTGCAAAAGCAAGAGGAATCTAGATGGAAGGGCTAAAAGGGTGAATAGGGGATAGTGGAGGGAGAGAGGGGCAGGGCAGGGCAGGGACGGGCTAGTGGGCGGTGGGTTGGTCTCTGGCCTCTCCCTCCATCCTCTCCGCCTTTACAAAAGAAGAGCGAGGAGGAGAGTGAGCGAGAGGGAGAGACTGAGCAAGAGGAGAGGGGTGTGGGCTGAGGGCGGGATGGATGGAGGGGGCAGTAGGCGAGAGGGGGAGAGAGGGAGGGAGGGGCAGTGTGGATGGGGGGGGGGAATAGGAGACGGAGGGTGGAGGAGGGCGAGGACGGCAGATCTATAGGAGGTGTACGTATTCATGCTGGAAGGAAAAGGGGGAGAGAGGGGTATGTCGGAGCAGGGGAAGGGAGGGGAACTGCGTAGGAGATAGGGGAACGGGGGGCGAGTCTATGTGTGTGTGGAGCTCCTCCAGAAGCCCCGCTTAGCCAATGAGAGTGGCTTGAGCAGAAGCGAGGAAAGAGGCTGGGCTGGGTTGAGAGGGGGGTGGATGGGAAAGGGAGGGGGGTGGGGTTGGAGAGAGGAGAGTGGAGAGTGGGGGGAAGGGGTTGCGCTAAGGGAAGGAAAGAAGGAAGGAGATAGCCGCTGCCCGTCCCGTCCACGCCGCAAGTTTGCAAATAAGCCGCACTTTCTGCCTATCACCAGCTGGCCATCTGCAGAGCGGGGCCGAAAGAGGGAGGCAGGGAGAGAAAGAGAGAGGAGAAAGTGGAGGTGAAGGAGGGAAGGAAAAGCCAATCTCAGCCTCTGCCCACTCACACATGCGAGGCGAGGCGCGGTTGAGAGGAGGCTTTGCTAGCCAGTTTGTCTCCTTACAACGCGGCGCCCGTCTCACTCCACCTCCCCGCCTCCCTCCTCCCTCCATCTCACCGCCTGCCTCTCCCTCCTCCCCCTCCTCCCACTCCTGGCCCCAAGCACTCCAAAGCCGCCTATTCCCCTGATTTCCCGCAGAAGAAAGCAACCTGGCCCTTTGCCAGTGCCCCAGAGACTGGCGCGACCAGTTGGCACCAGCTCCCGCCTCCGTCCCTTCCTTCCTACCCCACTCCATCACCCCCCATCCTTCCTTAGCCAATCCCTGCCTGCCCTGTCCTGCCCTGCCCTCCATCCCAGCACCAGCCAAGCTCATATCAGCGGGTGGAGCGGCGGAAATCTGGCATCTGATACAAGCAATGCTCCTAGGCCGGCTATTTCTGGCCTTGGCTGCCTTGGCTGTGCGCACACAGACATTTGTTGCTACATCAGCGTCTCTCTCACAACAACCTTCCACCCCGCTCTACTCACCACCTTCTTTACTGCCCCGCATTCCCTCCCCTCTCATCCCCTACCCTCCATCCTTCTCGCTCCCTCCCTCCTCAATCCTTCTTGCCCCTGCTTGCCAACAAAGCACCCCACACTCTCCCTGCACCCCACGTGAAGACAAGAAAAGCAGGCACAATGTTCGGGGCGAAATGTCATCAATGACGAAAGCTTAGGCAGCGTGTAGGTTTGGAAAAATATGGGTGTAAATGTGGGGTGATGGGTAAGTGAAGAAGGTAAGTGGAGGGAGTTGTTGACAGCTTGGAGTCGATGCTTGCCTAGTGGTGGGGTGGTAGGGCAGGTGGAGGAGAGAGAGTGGGTAGGTTGCTGGTGGTGGAGGGAGGGGAGGGGAGGGGAGGGGAGCATTGAAGGGAGTGGGGCAGGGGCTGAAAAGGAGTGTGTGGAGGTGTGTGGAGGGCGAAAAAGGGACGTAACTCGTTCTCTCTCCGCCGCCCACCTACCTTCCCCTATCCCTCCATCCCTTCCTTCTCCCATCTCCCCTCCCCTGCCCCCCACTAGCGCCTACGCCCAGCCACTCCCTTCATTCCCTTCACTACCTTCTACACTTCTCTTTGCTTGCGCACTGCATCAACCATTCCCCGACAGGAAGCGGAGATCATCGTCAGTGTGAGCATAGAGTATAATGGTGCGAGTGAAGGCAGGGTGGAAGATGGGAGAGAAGAAGGAGAAGAGGGAGAAGTGGGAGTGGCTGGAAGAGGAGAGCGGTTGGATCGATTGGCAGGGGTCCGCCGCTCCTCCCCGCCCCGCCCGCTGCCCACCCGGCACAGCCAGGCCGCAAAAGCTCCTTTTTCACACACAACCTCCTCTACCTTTTCCTCCCCTCCCTCTGCTTATCTCCCCTCTCTCCTCCCCTCCACTAAACCAGAGGGAGGCAACGCCATACATCCAAACACCTTCCTATCCAACCTAAAGTAATCCCATCCTCTGCCTTCATTACCTGACTCTTTTCGACCGCATTTATTTTGGTCCTTAGTTAGAGCAGATGGAAGTGAAGGAGTATGTTGCGTGTGCGTGTGTCTGTGTGTATGTGGGCGGAAGAGGATGTAGGAAGGTGTGGTTGGGGGGTGTGGGTACCGGGATAGGAAGGCTGAAGGAGTCGGATTGAGAGAGCAGGGGAGAAGTCGCCGCCGTCCATGAGTCGAGCCACCTCTTCCCCGCGCTGCAAATACACCCGCATATCACACTGCTTTTATCACCAAAACACCCAGGCCCCCCTCAAACACTAGAGTACGCCTAATCAGTCACCTCACCGCACATACACCTATTATTCACTATCTCCGCGCACACAAAAAACGTCTCCACCGAAAAACGCAGTGCCTCTTTAGGCATTTTAAAGTAAACTAAATAGAGCTCTTTTTTTCGAAGCACAGGCGAAACCATTTGAAGTCTTTGTCTCTGGCTCGCGCAAACAAGGTAGTGCTGGTTTTTGAGGCCCATACTTCCTACTTTGGAGCGGCGTAAACTAGGCAAAGTATGTTGCTCTGGCTTTTTTCGAGTCACGTTGCTTGGTGATTAGGTGGAAAGGA
Organism: Ptycholaimellus sp. GST1_10; assembly: GCA_030248095.1. NCBI lineage: Eukaryota > Metazoa > Nematoda > Chromadorea > Chromadorida > Chromadoridae > Ptycholaimellus > Ptycholaimellus sp. GST1_10. The sequence goes on along the minus strand of JASANA010007793.1, from coordinate 3,247 downwards.
GGTGGCGGGGGAACAGCTGCGTCCCCTGTCCCACTTCCTCTATGCTTCCTCCTTCCCCTCTGCTTCCTCCTTCCTTCCACAGCCTCCCTCCACGCAATGACCAATGAGCTTCTCGCCCTTTTTTGATTAGCTTGATAGAAGATAGGTGGCGGGCGCGGGATCCATTCCTTCCTTCCTTCCGCCAGAGGCTCTCTCTCTTCTTTCTTGCCCTCCCTTACCCCTTCCCTTCTCTCCTCTCCAATTCCTTCTGCCTAACTCCTATTCTCCCCCTTCCTCGCATCCACTTCCCCCATTCATTCCTAACCCATGCTCATCTCTACTCAGCATACCACATTAGCCCTTCCTGACGCTGCTTTTCTCCATCAACTCAACTCTCAATTCCCAAGGGCAATAAGAATTAGAATGATAATAGGGTGCTGGCATTGCCTAGCCCGACCCTGTGCATAGGAGAAACGTCCTTCCTTCGTCCCCCGTCACCTGGTTCTCAGCAAGGTCTCCACGTGACTCCATTGGAGCTATATAATTTGCATTGTCCAACGGCGGTGGGGGAGGAGGAGTTGGGGCAGGCAATTGGAGGGGAAGGGGGTTGTTGAGTGGAAAGAGGATGGAAAGGGTAGGGGGCGGAAAGAGGATGGAAAGGGTAGGAGCAGTGTGGTGGCATAAGACAAGGGAGGCCGTAGCTGTGGCCAAGGCCGCCAAGGGCAGGAAGGGCAGGGATGGAAGGAAGGGGCTGGCCATGTGTTCGGCTGGGAAAAGAAAATGCGCCTGTACCAAGGTGGCAGAAACCAGTTACCCCGCCTCTTCCTTCCTTCTCTCCCTCCGCCCCCTTTTTTCTTTCTTCTCCCTTTTTCCTCTCCCCTCTTTCTCAATTCCTCTTCTTCCCCTCTCCCCCTCCTCTTCGCCCTCTACTTCATCAAGGCACGCCGGTTAGGGAACAAAGGGCATTATGACAGCCGTTGGTAGAGGCAGAGGTAGGGGGATGGAGGGGATGGGGGATTGGGGGTGGGTGGGCAGGGCAGGTAGGCGGTAGGCATGGCCTGACCCTGCCTGCCCCGCTCAGAAAGAAATGGAGATAGATGGCATGGGACTGGCATCTGCTGTGCTCCTCTCCTCTCCACTCCATTCTCCCCTCCCCTTATTTCCGTCCGTCCTTTCCTATCTTTCTGCTCCCTTCGCCTCCGTTCAGTCCTCCGCCGACTCATGAGGAAGGAAGGGAGGCCGGGGGAAGAGGAAGGAAATGGGCAGGCCATTATTTCGCCCTTTGGGAAGGCCTAGAACTGCTTGCCCTGCCCTCCCCTACCCTCCTCTCCCCTCCCCTCAGCTACTACGTCCGCCCCTACCCCATTTACCTGCTTACATGCCCTACTCCCGCCTTTCTGCACGCCCCTAGTTCTAATAGCAGCTCATTTGTTGGCCACAGTCCGCTCCACACTTGCTCCCTTCCTTGCTTGCTCAGCCGCAATCCGTTGCCATGGAGGCAGGAAGGAAAGCTTTGCCCTCCCCTCCCCTCCCCACCCACAGCTACTACGTCCGCCCCTACCCCATTTACCTGCTTACATGCCCTACTCCCCCTTTCCATCACCCCCCTTCTTCCACACCTACACCACCCTCCACTCCACACCCCATCCTCCCCCGTCTTCTCCCCATCTCTTCACAAACACAACACTGCGAAGGCCTATTTACACTGGGCTTTTGCTGACTCCGTTCTTTCTATTTTCCACGCTATATACCTTTGCTTTTTGTGGCTGGTTCATGTCATTCTTTTTCAGCCTGGTGGAGTGGTTGGAGGTGGTGTGGTTCCGATGAGTTTGTACTTGCACTACTAGGAAGTGCATGAAACAGGTGGAGAGAAAAGATGGTGTGCCTCGTCTCGGGAGGTGAAGGGCAGAGGAGGGGGGATTGCGAAAGCTCGAGTTTGAAGGGAGGAGGCGAAAAGGAAGGAGGAGGAAGAGAAGAAAACAACACGTGTGCAGGTGTTGAGCGCGCAAGGAAGCGGGCGGCGAAAGGTGTTGGCAAATCAGTGATTGAGGAATAGAGCCCAGGGTGAAGTTTGCGTGGTAGAGAAAAGAGTTTGTGCTGTGTCGAGAGGTGTGCGTGTGCTAGGCGAGGGATGGGAAGGCGATGTAGAATGTGTAAAGGAGGAAGGAGCGAGCGCGTTGGGCGGCTCTGGGAGGAAGAGGAGAATTGGCGACGGAGGCAAAACAGGCAACAGGTGCTTTCCAATTAGCAAATCATAAAAACCCGCAAGCTGGCCCTACGGCTTCTCGTAAAGACGATGCAGCAGAGGAGGAGAGCCTAGGGCAACGACCGACCGAAATCGTAACGGAGCGCAAGAACAGACACACACGCACTTTCTTTTTCCCCCTTTTCCATCTTTTGTTCACACTGATGAAGAGAGAAAGAGAAGAGGAGGGAGGCCAAATGTGAAGAAACAGAGGCCGGCGCTAAACACGTATTATTGGACACTGATGCTGCAGCTCAAGTCATTCCTACATGGCAGACGGGGGAAGGAAGGGAAGGAGGGAGGGAGGGAGGAAGAGCAGTAGCAGAGACCATCTTTTCTCCTACTCATCATCCTCTTCTCTTCTCATAGGGGCCCTGCCCTGCCCTGCCCAAATCACCTCTCGCATTGGCAGCTCTGCGGCGCGCTAGAAAGCTAGGCTAGATGAATGACAACTTGTACTGCAGAGAGGCGGACACCGAGACGCTCAGACTGCTCCTATCTTCCTCGCATTGCTTCATTCCTTCTGGCTTAGGGAAGGGAAGGCCTATGATCGGAGGCTTCGAGTGAGAGGTGGTGCTGATGCTGGATGGCTTCAAGGGCGGACGTAGTAGCTGTGGGTGGGGAGGGGAGGGGAGGGCAAGCTTTCCTTCCTCATGGCAACGGATTGCGGCTGAGCAAGCAAGGAAGGGAGCAAGTGTGGAGCGGACTGTGGCCAACAAATGAGCTGCTATTAGAACTAGGGGCGTGCAGAAAGGCAAAGAGTCAGCATATATCAGCAGGTAAATGGGTGCGGGCGGACGTAGTAGCTGTGGGGTGGGGAGGGGAGGGGAGGGCAGAGCTACCTTCCCTGCCTCCATGGCAACGGATTGCGGCTGAGCAAGCAAGGAAGGGAGCAAGTGTGGAGCGGACTGTGGCCGACAAATGAGCTGCTATTAGAACTAGGGGCGTGCTGAAAGGCGGGAGTAGGGCATGTAAGCAGGTAAATGGGGTAGGGGCGGACGTAGTAGCTGTGGGTGGGGAGGG
>JASANA010007792.1:0-47631 GCA_030248095.1 Ptycholaimellus sp. GST1_10 | reverse complement strand
CTAGTTCTACATGTTGATATACACTGGTCGAGCAAAGCCAAAGGGGGCGGCTAAATAGGTAGATGATAAGGTCCAGACGTACAAAGTCCATAATGACGCTGAAGCAGCGCAGACTCCCCGCGCTCCGTTCAATCACCATGGATCGGAGGAAGTCATAGCTACCCAAAGCAAAGTAAGGAATGGGTACATCTAAAGGGAGGGGACAAGGAATAATCATGAGGAGTAGGGTCCCGCGTTCTTCAGCGTAGGCCTACGAGGCGCAGCTCTTCCTCCGCTCCCAGCTGGATCTGCTCTGGGTCGTAGAAGGTCAGCACCGACTCGGACCGGCGAACAGGAGCAGCGAAGGATGGGCCGCTGTAGGAGGAAGAAGCGCTGAGTGGCGTTGGAATGCGATGGGAGTAGGCCTTGCGCAGACTCGCTCGATCTTGAGGAGTGAGTTGAGGGAAGGATGAAGTGCGGGTGAGGGTGTCCTCGTCCTCTGGGCGGTAGTAGGTGGGCGAGCCGATGCTCACCTGCCTGCGAGGGGGACGGAAGGGAGGAAGAGGAGCTTGAGGTAGAAGAGCGGTGCCGTAGGGCGAATCCTCTTCGTTCAGCTCTCCTCTCCTCCTCATCCAACTGGTGAGACTCGATCCAGGCCCTGGACCTCTGTCAGGCCAGCATTTGCTGAACACGGAGACGACGGAGTTGACGATGTTGTCGATGGTGCGGATGATGGACAAGCCGCAGCTCGTGAAGCGGGCGAGGTAGAGCATCACCGCGCAGAGACCGACCATCGCCACGATGGACAGGGCCGCTCCCAGCATGAAGTAGATGGGCCGCAGAATCCGGTCCTTCAGACTTCTCACCTCCACCTCACTCTTCCTCCTCACCTCCTTGAGTCCCTCCGTCATCGCTCCTACCACTCCAGTCGACGATCTGCTGTACTCTTTGATGTTTCTGGACACCTCCTCTGGCTCCCAGGAGAGATGACTGGAGAACTGCAGCATAGCCTCCACCTGTCGATCGATGCGAGGCATGTCGGCTGAGTAGGCTGCGAGGGCGGCGAAGGGTTGGAGGATAGGGACGTTGTAGAGGGGAGGTGCGTCGAAGGTGATGTCGGGCGCTAGTCTGTGCAAGTGTGGGCTCATCAGGTAGGTGGCGAAGACGCCGCCTGTGAGGTTGCGGAAGTAGTCGCCGATCTCGCCTTCGTCCGTCTCGTCCACGAACTCGAATCTCGTCACCTGGTCGCAGTGCACCTCTGGACTGAACCAGGTCAAATCCCTACTGCCTCCCTCAGGCAAGTAGAGAATCTGGCCGTTCATCAGCTCCACTGGCATGAACAAGGAGCAGAAGCTGTTTCCTGGCAGGCGGTGATTAGGATAAATCCTTTTCACCTCTGCCCTGTGACACTGGCTGATGAAGATCATCGATCCTTTCACTTCAGCCGCGATGTCCTGTCGCTTCAGCATCGCTCGTAGGCCGTTGGTAGGGTTGAGATAGAAGAGCTGTCTGAAGATCTGGTACTGATGCTCTTCCAGCACGCAGATGCGGTGTTCATCCAGCAGGCGACTGTCGTGAACGAACTTCGTCATCGCCTCTACGATGAAATGCAGTTTGGGAGAGACTGGATCGGAGCTGTTCTTCGTCTTCTCCAGCTGTGACAGCCTCTCGTGGATGGCATCGATGCGTCGACGCCGATGCGCTAGAGGCTCAGCTAGATTCACTAGCCTCTTCTTCCTAGAGAGTCCTAGAGATGAGCTAAGCTGGAAGCCTTTCAGCAGGAACTGGTAGTAGCGTGAAGGCTTCAGACCGATGCGCTTCATCCGACTAAGCTCAGGTCCTAGATCTCTCTTTCCAGCGCGCAGTGGAGGTGCAGTGGAAGAGTTGACGCCGCTTTCCTGCCCTACCTCTATCTGAGGATTCACCACCACCAGCTTCCTATTCACCCTCATTGGCAGGCCTTCCTTGGAAAGTAGGATGTCTGGTGGAAGACACTTCAGAGCAGGCTGATGCCAGGTGTAGTCGGGGTCTGGAAGATAGGTGGAGAATGCAGATTGCAGGGATGGAATGCGGACGCGATTCTCTCCGATGACCTCTGCGTCGTAGGTGCCCTTGAGCTCGTAGGGGCAGAAGGACAGCAAGGGGGACTCGTCCCAGACGATGGTGTACGTGATCTTCTTGCAGAACTCCCGCTCTGCGTGGCACCCGGACATGGAGCCCAGGCTGGACACCACCGCCTCGTGCTGGACCGCCACTTCTCCCACAGTGAGGATGAAGTTCAAGTAGGTGACGGTCGTGTAGCCCCACCACTCGTAGACGGGAAACATGGTGGTGTTGGTGGAGTACTTGTAGGGGCCGATCTGGACCAAGGGGACGTCCCTGAAGTTCCAGGTCTGCCAGGCCGACGCGCACTCATGCGGAGCCACATTTCTCAAGTCCTTCCACACTTGCTTCGACCACTGGTTGAAGAATGAAGTGTAGGTGCGGTAGTGATGGAACTCGATGCGACACCTAGCTGCAGGGACAGTTGGAAGGCGGTAGTGGTTGACGTAGAGATCGACGGGGTGGTAGACGACCTCCTCCTTCCAGTGGTCCACGGAGCAGTCGCGGTGAAAGTCCGGGTAGACGAACGGTCTTCCCCCTGTCAGCACCTTTGGACAGATGAAGAAGTCCACTCCGGGTGGAGGGGGCGCTGCTGAGACTGCAGGGGGACGTAGAGGTTCGTGGGGGACGTGGACTGGAGGAGTGGGTGACTGTGCTTGGGCGTCTGCTAGCAGCTGTCCGCGTGATGGAATAGGAGCGGCACTCGCACCGCCTCCTAGACACACTAAGCTCAGCAGCCCAAGCAACAGCCAGGGAAAAGTTCCCTGCCTTCCCACTTTCTCCCTCTCTATCCACTGAGGCGGCAAAGCCAGCGGTGCTGACTCAGCCTCCTCTGCCGAATGTCGCCGCGTGGATGAGATGGGCAGAGAAGCATCCTGAGAGACCCAGCTGCTGAACTGCTCATTCTGCTGGGCATCTGCTGGATCTGCGCCTCTGAGCTGGGCTTCGGAGTGCTGCTGGAACCGGAGTTTCAGACGCTCCTCGTCCCTGTAGCAGCCTCGAACCAAGCCGAGGAACTCCTTGCGCAGGCCGCTGGGCTCCTGCTCTAGACGCTCCTCTTGGAGTGAAAGCAGAGCCTGAGTGTCTCTAGGCGTTCTAGGCGGCCGCGTGTTGTAGAAGTCCTGCGTCGGCTGGCTCCCCAAGTCGGCCTCATCCAGAGACTCGTACATCACTCTGCGCCTTCTGGTAGACTGGCGCTTCAGTATGCCCTTTGAAGGCTCCCGGGCGGGAAGGGTCCTGGGAGTGGAAGGGAGGGGGACTTCTGCTTGTCCTTGAAGAGCGAGCTGGCCGTCGTCCGCGACCTCGTCGCCGACATCAGGTCCCAGGTCCACCTCTTCCTCTCCCTCTCTTCCTGCTCCTACTCCCCGCGGTCTGGGCGGAACTTCGGGGGCATCGATGGCTGTGGAGGCTGTTGGAGGCTCGTAAAGGATGGGAATGAGGTCGGAGATGTGGCGGCGCATCAACTCGTTGTGTTCGCCGCCTCCTTTCACCTTCCGCCTCACTAGCACCATCGCCTCCTGAGGCTCCGAGAAGCGTGAAGGAAGAAGCTCCACCAGGCGACCTAGCTTGAAGGAATGCCTGGGAGCGTTGTCCTTGCTGAGCCACACCAGCTCTCCTTCCATGGGCTCTCTCTGAGCCTCGCCCTTCCTGGGCTTGTAGTGGTTCTTGCGCTCCTCGATCAAGACCTGGGGCAGGTTCTCCTTGAACACCTGCCAGAGCTTCATCAACTGGTGCTCGTACACCTTCAGTGCCTTTCCCCTAGCCCCGTAGAGCTCCTCCGGATCCTTCACCTCATCGTCCCAGTCAGGTGGAAGGACGAGGTTGAGTTGAGGATGAAGGAAGTGTGCAGGGGTGACGACGGAGCTGGACTCGCCGTACGCGAAGAGGGGGCGGCAGTTGATGATCGCCTCGGTCTGCGCCAGCAAGAGCGTCAGCTCGTACTCTTTCAGCTTTCGCCCCTCCGCCAACCTTTTCAGCACCTTTGCTGTCAAACCCACCATGTTCTCCACCGAGCCTGCAGAGGCTGGGTGAGTGGGGGGAATAGTGCGGAGACGGACGTTGTTCTTGGCGAAGAACGTGGTGATGGCCGGATCGTCGGCCTTCCACTCTCCGGAGCTCGCCTTGCTGAAGAGCGACTTGGTGGCCCAGAGGAGCGGCTTGGCGTTGTCGCAGTAGACTTGCCTGGGGAAGCCGACCCTGGCCATGATGGTGGCCAGGCCGTTGGCGATGCTCTGCCCCTCCAGGTCCGGGATGAGCTGGAGCGCCACCGCTCGCACCACCTGGCAGAGATACACCAGGATGTAGCCGGTTCTCTCCACCATCAGCTCCTTCGCCTTCTCGTACTTTCGGTAGGGCTCCAGCTTCTGTTCAGGGTCTCGGTAGACCTGAATGTAGACGATGGGGCCCTTCAAGTCGATGGACACGTGCTGCATGGCGCAGGCACTGTCAAAGCGCAGGGCTGGATACGGGCGGAAGCGAGGAGAGGCGAAAGGCATGGCCTCAAATCTCCTGCAGACGCTGCACAGTCTGATGAAAGACTGCATCTTCCGAATAGCGCTGGTAATCCAGTAGCGCTTTCGGAAGAGCCCTGCCGTCACTCTAGCTTTCAGATGCCCTGCCAGTTCATGGAAGTGGAGGACAAGAAGCATGGTGAAAGGATGGTCGTTCGGCAGGAGCAGAGGGTGTTTGGTGTCCACAGGGACGTTGGCCATCGCCAGTCGGCTCCCGCAGCGGAGGAGGCCGGACTCGCCGATGAACAGGTCCAGGTCCCGGACCATGTTCGCCTCGGCCGTAGGAAGGCGTCCTTTCTCCTTGGTGAGGACGGAGAGGACGGGTCCGTAGGCCTTCATCTGGAGGTGGCGGACCCAGAGCTCCTCAGAAGCTTCCTTCTCGTCCGCTGTCACCGCTGCCGTCCCTGGATTAGGCATTCCCTTAGCCTTTCTCCAGGCTCTGCGTACGTAGGCGGTGACGCGTAGAAGGGTAGGGAGACCTCCCTTGTGGAGGTACTGCTCGGCCTGCATGTGGAAGGGGCCGGGGAAGCTGGGCTGGATGACCAGCTTGCGCGCGGAGTTCACCATGATGTGGTACTCCGGTCCGAAGGCCTTCTCCTCCTGCTTCCACTCCAGCAAAGCCATTCCGTCCGCCTTGTGAGCTGGAGGCTCCCAGTTGGGAAACTGGTTGGCCTCGCCCTGGGCCCAGCTGGGGCCGTAGAACCAGAGGCGGAACTTGTCCGCCTGCATGTACTCTGCAAAGCGGACGCCTCTGGAGGCGAGGTCGGCGGGGTTGTCCTCGCTGCGGACGTGATGGAGGGAGAAGCCCACGGACTCCTGCAGGCTCCGAATGCTGTTGATTCGGTTGTTCACGTAGGTGGTGGGCCCGCGTCCTAGGTGGATCTGCTGGAGAGCGATCATGCTGTCCGTGTAGACGCGCTTCTCCACCACGCCGATGCTGGCCGGCAACTGCTTCTCCACGAAGCGCAGCAACTTCGCCGCTTTCTCCACTGCCAGCAATTCCAACTTTGGAATCTCCTCCAGTCGTCCTGGGTTGGGAGAGGCTTTGGAGATGAGCAGTGTGCAGTAGGCGCCGCTGGTGATCTCGCGGCAGTTGCCGTGCTCGTCGAGGATGCCGATGGGGACGGGGCGGGAGGAGCTGGATGCGAAGGAATAGGCGTAGCAGCAGCAGCCGTGCGCCTGCTTGCTCGCGTCCGCGAACACCAGCAGCCAGATCTTTGACGTCGGGGACCAGGCCGCCCTCCTCTGGATCTTCACCGAGGGCAGTCCTTCCAGGTCCTCCAGCACCTCCTTCCACCAGTCCTTGAACTGGGCAGTGACAGCGTTGTCCCAGTCGTAGCCGTCCGCTTGGATCTGGCTGAAGAGCAGCTTGGGGAGGATGATGATGGGGGAATGGAGGCCGTGTGGGTTGAAACGGCGGGCGAACATCTTGATGATGGTCCGCTTGGTGCAGGGCCAGAGGGGGAACTTGATGTCCGTCCGGCCGATGTAGAAGGCGTCCAGGACAATGTCCCAGCCCACTCCCAGCACCTTCACGCCCTCCATCTTGCCCTTCTCCTCCTTGGAGAGGCTGGCGTTGAAGACCGCGCTGTTGCTCACGAACTCGCGCAGGTTCATCTTTGCTGCGTCGAAGATGTTCACGGCCTCTCTCTTCTTGCGCAGGGCCTCGGAGACATCGGAGGCGTTGAAGGCGATGTTGTCGACATAGATGAGCGACTGAATCTCCTTCGCCAACTCCGAGCCCTCCTCCTCCAGGAAGGAGTTGATGACGACCTGGAGGATGGCCGGGCTGCTCTTGAAGCCGAAGCCCACGCGGGTGAGCCTCAAGTACGCGTAGTTCTCAAAGCTGGGCGGCTTGGAGGGGTCCCGGAGCCAGATGAATCTGGCCAGGTCTTTGTGTTCCGGGAGAAGGAGGATTTGGAGAAAAGCTTTCTCCAGATCTCCTACCACCAGGATCTCCGAGAACCAATAGCGGAGGAGGATCCCCATCAGGGACCCCAGAAGCTGCGGCCCCGTCTCCAACAGGTCGTTGAAGGTGGTGTTAGGGAGGACCCGTGCCGTGGGGTCCAGGACGGGGCGGCATTTGGTGTGCTGTGAGGTGGATTTCTCCACCGGGAAGCAGGGCAGGTAGAAGACCTGTCGATCCTGCCTCTCCACCTCCTCCAGCGGCACCTCCTCGGCGTATCCGGCTTCCACCATCTGCTTGATGGAGAGGTGGAAGGCGTCCCGGAGGTCTGTTCGTTTGTCCAGTTTCCTGCAGAGGCTGTGCAGGCGGTTGAGGGCCTCGTTCTTGCCGTCCCTGGCTCCGTCGGGGAACCGTCCGTCCCTGAAGGGGAAGGGCGCCATGAAGCGACCTCCACTGTTGCGTTGGAGATCCTCCTTGAAGCGCTGTAGGGCGGCGGCATGGGCATCCTCCTGAATCTCCTCCTCCGTAAGGCCCTCAGACTCAAGAGTGTAGAGCTCATTGAGCTCTCCGCTCACGCTTGCGTTGACGAGGATGGTGGCCTCTCTCTGCTTCTTCCTTGAGAGCATCACCTCAAGCTGGGGCGCTCCGATGAGCAGTTGGCCCATGGGAGAGTTGTTGACGGAGAGGAGGGGAGAGATGTCGGCCTCTCTGGACATCTTGCCTAGGATTAGGCCTCCAACGTCCAGGCCGATCAGGAGGTGCACTGGCATGTACACGGAGCCCATCTTCGGTGGCATGTTCTCCACCGCCGGGAACTTGGCCGCAATCGCCTCCCATCTATCCTCGGACAGTGAGGGAAGCATCTTGACCGGTGGGCAGATGTCTTCCAGTGCCCTGGCCTTGAGCTCCATGCTGAAGCCGTTGGCCGTGCACAGGTGCAGGCTCATGATCGTCATCCTTCTCGGCTGACGCAGCGACTCTCCGAAGACACCCACATTCACCACCTCCTCTCCTATCACAGGGAGGCTGAGTAGTTCAGCGGTGTACTTCTCGATGCAGGTGATGTGTGAGCCGGTGTCCAAGAGGCAGTTGACGCTCTCGGAGACAGAGCTGTCCTGCACGGGCGATGCGGCCACTTCAGCGTTGAAGCAGAGGACGATGGCCTTGTTGCAGTTGTTGAAGGTGTCGGAGATGTTGGTCACCAACTCCATCGTCATCGTCATTGCCATCGGCAAGGACGAACCACCTCCAGGTCTCTTCCCTCCTTTCTTCCCTTCCTTTTGCCAAGCATCCTTCTTCTGAGGCTTGTGCTGGGTGGATGAAGGGCGGGAGGAGGAGGGGTAGGGCTTCTTCTGGTGTTGTTGCCCTTGCGACTGGCGCTGTCCTTGCGAACGTGGCTGGGTACCCTGCTGCCTGCCGGCGGCCGAGTTGTCGGGGTAGGCCGCGTAGCAGAGGGCGGAGTGGTGGCTCGAACTGTCGCACGTGCTGCAGTTGTAGGGGCTGCGACACTGGGACACAGTGTGCCCCTTTGTGAGGCAGCGGTAGCAGCGGTCGTACTTGGCGATTTGATCTTTGCGCTGCTTGGCGCTCTTGAACTGGTCGCAGTCCACCGCCTTGTGTCTCCTCATGCAGATGGAGCAGCTCTGCTCCATCTTGCCTCCAGAGCCCTTACTGCCGTCTTTCGATGAAGAGATGGAGACGGGAAGGATGGAAGGCTGCGAGTAGAGCGGCTTCTTGGAGGGCTGCTTGTGCCGTGTGGCGGACGCGGAGGCGGAGGAGGAGCTGGCCTCGGTGGTCGTGGCCTGGAGCAGGGCGCTCTTGTTGCGCTGCGCCTCCACCTCCTTGTTCAGGACCTGAATGAGGTCGTAGAGAGTGACCTGGTGGGACATGAGCCCCTGATTGGTCAACTTCTTCACGACCGCATTGGCCACGCAGTTGCTCAGTTTCTTCATGGCCACTCCAACTAGAAACTGCAGCTGTGCTTCTTCCATCCGGCACTGCTGGGCGAGGAAGAGGTAGAGGCTCCGGAGTTTGTCGCAGAACGACTCCAGGCCCTTGAAGTCCGCGCTCTGGAGGTTCTGGATGGCGTTCAGGGCCTCCTGAACATGGGCCGTGGGGTTGTTGAAGGCGTCTTCCAGGACCTTCATGGCCTGGTCGTACCCGCCTTCCATGCTCTGCAGAGAATTGATCTTTTCTGCAGCAGAGCCCTTCAGAGCCTTGGAGAGGTAGATCATCCGAGTGGTGGGATCCTCCACTCGCTGATCTATCCACAGGGTCCAGTGTTGCTTCCAGGTGGGATACTGGATGTAATCCCTGGAAAACATGGGGAGTTCGAGGGGTGGGAGGTCTCGTAGATTGGCAGCGCCAAGCTTGTGGGCAATGTGGTCCACGACGGTCAAGAGGCCGTCGATGGAGACCTGGCCGGAGTTGCTGGCCACGTTCTCCGAGGTTCCGCCTCCCATCGTGGAGGACTGCGGAGGCTGCGTCCTTCCACTCGTCCCTGCTCCCTCCTCCTGTCTCCCTCCCTCTCCTTCCAGAGTCACCAGATTGATGGTCACTGACGGCTCGTGGCCTCCTTGAGGCTGTTGAGGCGCTGGGCAGGAGTGCGGAGCGGGGCGGGCGAAGAGGTCTGCCCAGGATCTGCCGCTAGGCGTAGATAGGGAAGAGCTGGGCGGCTGAGGCTGGCGCGGAGAAGCAAAGAGGCTTCCTCCATCCTGCCTTCCTCTAGCAGGCGGTGCAATGGGAGCCTGGTAGGGATTGACAAAAGGCGCTGGAGGAGTAATGCCGGACGGTGTCTGAGGGGGAACTTGATTGCAGAGCTGCTGCACGAAGTTGTCCAGCTCCGGGTCCTCCTGCTGTCCGGCGGCCTGCTGCCTCTGCGCCTGGGCCTGCTCGTGCTGCGCCATCAGCTGATACTGCGGCGACTGCCTCACCGCCATCGTGTTTGCCACGGCAAACTGCCAAGGGTCTTGTGGACCTGCTCTCTCCTCCACCTCCATACCTCCTCCTCCCAGCCGTGGAGATTGAGGAAGAGTGTTCTGAGGTGGGGGAAGAGCTTGAAGGGGACGGATGTGTTCGTGTCCGCTGATGGACGTGGCGCGAAGGTGTGCAGCGAGGACATCGGCTTCAGACTGGAGCTGAAGAGGAGGGGCTGGTGCTTGATGATGGGGTGTAGCACGCACCGGCATGAACTGATCCAGTTCCCGTCCAGCTTCAGGAAGGCTGCGGCCATCTTCAACCGCTGTGACTTTGGCTTCCTGTCGCACTGCCAGGGCTTCAGCCTGGAGCTCCTGTGCCTCTGCATGTCCATCTCCTTCCACCCACCAGTCCTCGTGCCTATCCAGGCCTTGCTCATGCATCAGGTCTCGGATTCCGTTGTGCCAGTTCATGCGCGTACGGAAATGTCTGGGCTCTCCGAAGAGCTGGCGTTGGTGTGTGCCACCTCGGCTTCTGGATCGGAGGCGCAAGTAGGCCGAGACTGAGCGGGCCTGCCTTCTCTGACCTCCCTCCCATTCCTGTGCCTCCTCCACGGAGTGCATCGTTGCATCCACGGCCTCTGCGGTCTCCAAGGGCCGGGCGGCGGACACTGCGGACGCCATGGATGCATCCGCTGGGGCGGCGGTCGCCATGGATACATCCCTGGAAGGGGTGGATGAGGGGGGAGGAGGAGTTGGATGACGATAGGACTGCGGGGCCACTGCTCTCGTAGGGGTCTGAAGTTCCTGGGGGCCCCGTTGACCCGTGCCAGGAACCGGAGCTCCTGTGGCTGCAGACGCCAATCTCTGGGGTGGGGCCAGTGATGGAAGGGTCGCCGGAGATACGTAGGGGACAGTCTCCAGCACTGCCGGAAAGGGCGGCAGGCCAGGCGGAGCTGGCCTTCCTTCAATGGCTCTCGGGGGGTTGAAGCGAGCCGGTCTCAGAGAGAAGAGATTCTGAGTCCGCTGGCCTGGAGAGCTCCCTCTTCCTCTCTGCTGTAGATGAGAGGCAGGAGAGGGTGGGCGACTGGACGCTCCAGAGCGGTAGGGCGGTGGTGGTGAGAAGAGCTGGGGAGGTGGCATCCAGAGGTCCAGCAGGGAAGGGGACTGGAGCTCCTATCTCGCCTCTCTGGGCCACCTGCCTGTACTGTTGCTGCACCACTGCAAGAGAAGGGCCTTGAGGCCTCCGAATCCCCTCCTGATAGCTGATGGCTGGCGGCGTGCGCTGCATCTGTGGAGGAGAGCTGTGAGGGCGGATCGGAGGCATCCCGTAGGCTGTCCTTGGGGGCGTTGTGCGGCCTGCATGCGGCGTCGGGGGGCGGACAAGATGACCAGGGGGATGCTGGACCAGTGCTTGTTCGCCTACAAGTTGCCCTTGGCCTCCTTGGAGGCCGGCGAGGGGCGGTGCTGGGCCGCCGCTGGCCACCATGCTGAGAGGCCGAGGAACCACCGCTCGCTCCCTCTGTTGGCGTAGGGCAATGGACTCCGGCCCTTCCTCCAGAGGAAGAGGAGGAGATGTTGCTGGGAGTGCCAACTGCTGTTCTTCAGGGCTGCAAGGCTGTGTTACGCCTGCGGCACGAAACAGCAACGCCTCATCCACCTCAAAGGCCACTCTGCCTGCTTCTTGCAGCATGGCTTCCAGAGCGTCGACTCTCTCCTGCTGCCATGCTGCTGGTGACCGCGCGATGCTCCTCGCTCTCGGGGTTCAGAGTGTCCAGGTAGTCTTGCAGATGGTAGAGCTCGAACGTCACTCGCGAATACTCCTCTGACACCTCCTCATAAGCCAACACCTTGTCTTGGGACTCCTGTGGTGTGACTGAAGAGTCTTTGGTAGAGTCCATAGGAGGCACAGGACGCCGAGGTTCCATCCACTGAGGCCCCCGTAGGGCGCCTCCAGCTGTCGCTCCTTGCTCAGGTGGACTTCCTCCTCCCTCCTGCCTTCCAGGGGTCACCTCTTTTCCAGCCTCTCCTCATGAGTGCACAGTCACCGGTGACTGCTCTTGGCTGGCCGGAGATAGTTTGGAGGCGATTTCCTGGTAGGCGATGAGGCACTGGTCTTCCAGCCCTTTAGCCAGCTCAGAGCCCAGGACCTGGGTTGCTGCTTCGCAGTAGCTGGCAATGGTGGAGGGTTCGAAGGTGCCCTGAACAACGAGCTGAACCAGCAGGTTCTGCCAGGTGTAGCCTTCTCGGTTGGCGCACTGGCGACAGCAGTAGTGGGCGCCTCGTCGCACGAGAGTGGCGTTGAGGTGCTCCATTCCAGCTGCGTGGTCTCCTAGGAGGCCACCGGTAGCTTCATCCATCGTACAGGGTGCACACAAAGGTTGCATGCAGTCCCTGCACTGGACGACCAATTCGCTGGGAATTGGCTTTTCGCATCTTCTGCACTTGAGCTCTTCTGCGTGTTTGGGGGGGCGGGGGGGTGGGTTTGGGTTACTCTTTTGTCTCATTGTATATATATGTATATGTTCCTGGAAATGCTGGTCAAAGGGCGATTCTCAGGATTTGGACAAACTTTTTTTTCCTGAAAGGTAATAATGTTTTGGGAGGATTTCGCCGGTAGGAAGCGGTCCCCGAGCATTTGAAACATTACTTTTTTGGGTAGAAAGGCTTGAAAACTGTAATATAGCGTTTTTGCGCTGTAGCACCTGTAATCTTGAGAATTGCACAGACAACTTGAGTTTTTTTGTTCACAAGTCGTATATAACGATTCCAAATCTGTGCTTACTTTTTGAAAATGGTTGAGAAACCACAGACTTTCCTTCTTGAGTGACAAACTTCTCTCGCATGACAATAGCATCAATAATTAGTAGCAGCTGAACGGCTGATAATTGAACAAAACACTTGAGTTTTTTTGTTCACAAGTCGTATATAACGATTCCAAATCTGTGCTTTACTTTTTTTGAAAATGTTTGGGAAACCACAGATTTTCTCTCTGAGTGACAAACTTTCATGCATGACAATAGCATCAATAATTAGTAGCAGCTGAACGGCTGATAATTGAACAGAACACTTGAGTTATTTTGTTCACAAGTCGTATATACGATTCTACGATTCTGTGCTTACTTTTGAAAATGGTTGAGAAACCACAGACTTGCCCTCTTGAGTGACTAACTTTCATGCATGGCAATGGCATCAATAATCAGTAACAGCTGAACGGCTAAGAATTGAACAGAGGACTTGAGTTTTTTTGTTCACAAGTCATATATAACGACTCCAAATCTGTGCTTACTTTCGAAAATGGTTGAGAAACCACAGAACTAAACGCTCCGCGGTCACCTATTGCGCTTTGCGCCATATACTTGTCTTAGCAAAAATGGCAGTGTGGAAGGAACGCGTGTCCCTAACACGCCTACAGCTCAGGCTCATGTGTTTTTCTAATCTTTTCTGTTTTTGGGAAGTTTTGGGGTGGCTTCTACTTTGTCTCTCTCTCTCTCTCTCTCTTCACTTCTTTACACTCTCTCTTTGGGTTTTACTTGATTGAGACAAGTTGTTAGTCCAGAATTGGACGATTAGCTTTCTGTCGATTGCTGATTTGTGAGGAGGCGGCAAATAGGAGGCTATATTTTCTAAACCAGCAGACTGGCACTACTAAGCAGCACTACTGGCAAGCAAAAGACTGCAGGTGCTCCAACAGAGCCTCCCGAGTCTTAGGGAAGAGGGGGTTTGGGGTGAAGGAATGAGGGGGGAGCGTAGAAAGTGGCGGCTCCGACCACACGTCCTCCGGCTGCAGTCCGTCTGACTTCCAGGTGGGGCTCCGCCGCTCTTCCCGGCATGGGGACTGGGGGCGGCTTTGGCTTTGTTCCCCGTGGGAGCCGTCCAACCGCCTGCTCGAAGAGGCGGTTCCACGGGCGGGGTCGAGCTTCAAGAAGGAGCCTTTTTCCAGATGCAGTAGAGTAGAAGGTGAAATTGGAAGTGCAGTGGCGGTTCAAGAAGAGGTGTGCAAGAGACGTGCAAGTGCTGTGCGAAAGAAAGGGAGGATTGTTTGGGTACCTTCCTCTTTCCCCGCGATGTCTCTTGAGACGACTGTCTTGGCTGGCGTGGCTGAGGATGAGGGCTTGGGGGCGGCCTTTTGGGGAGGCCTTTCCCGCCCTGGCGCGGAGGGTGAAGTTGGTAGTCTTGACTTCCTGCGACGCGCAAGAGACTGAGGGTGGGGGAAGGGGGAAGGGGGAGTGGAGGGCGACTTTGGTGGTGACCTTGGCGGCGATGGAGATCTCCGCATAGTGGGAGGAGCCGCGGGCCTCCGTGCCCTTCTTCACCGCCCTCTTCTCCTCCTCCTTCGGCTTGGCCTCCTCCCTCCCCTCCTCCTCCGTTGCCTCCTCCGCCTTGGCTTCAGCGATGGCCTTGTGTCGGAGGGCCCGGTTGATGGCGTGGTCGGCGGAGGCGGTGTAGAAGTGGAAGGGAGGGAGATCCACGAACTTCTGGTTGATCTGGGTGATGTGCTCGTAGATCTCAGAGAGGGCCTTCTTGTGGGCGATGTTGGTGTCCAGCTCCTTGATGATGTCCAGGTGCTCCTGGTGGGAGAGCTGGGTCACCTCCAACGTCGCGTTCTCCGCCTCCAACTGCATCAGGCGCTGCTGTTGGTCGACCGTGCCTGAGAGGAGGCGCTGGAGGTAGGCCACCTCCTGCATCAGCTGCTGGTTCCGGGCTGTCAGCTCCAAAACCTGCAAACTGAGGGGGTGGCCCTGGGGCATTTTTAGGCTCTTGTAGAGGTTGAAAAGGTGTCTTCGAGTGCCTTCAAGGTCCTTGCCGAGGTCATGGTTGTAGTCGTGAAGCCTGTCATTCATCTCGTAGACCTCTCGCATGTCCTGGACCTCCTTCTTCAAGAGGTCCCTTTCCCCCTCGGCCTCCCGCAGCATCTGCTGGAAGCTGGAGATGATGTCCACGCAGCGTCGACGCACCTCCTCTGCTGTCGCCAACCTTTCTTCAAGGTTCTCCTGCCCTTCCCTTTCTGCCAGATCTCTCTCTGGCACCCACTTGGGAAGGCTGTGCAGCCTTACACCCTCCTGCCTACAGCCACTCAGATGGGTAAAGATGCCTACCCGAACGGCGCTGGAGACTTCGTCCAGGAGTGGGGGTGGGAAGGGCTCCTCCTTCTCCTCCTCCTTCTCCTCCTCCTTCTTCTCCTCCTTCTCCTCCTCCTTCTCGGGCACCGGATCCGCCGCCGCCGTAGCGGAAGCTTCTTTAGCCTCCTGGGGGGCGGGGGGCGGGGGCGGAGGGGCTCCTTCCAGAGCGCGATCTGCCCTGCATTCCAGGGCCATTGGAGGGGGAGGCGGGGGAAGGGGAGGGGAGACTGCCTTTGGGGGCGGGGGAGGGGGGAAAGAGGGAGGAGGAGGGGGCGCGCGTCGTTCCGGTCGCGCCTTCCTCCACTCTCCTCCGTTGGCCGCCGGCGTAGACACTGCCTTCAGGGCTCCCTTGGAGAGGGGCAGAGAAGCGGGGCGTGGAGTAGGGGGTGGGGAAGCCACCGGGGTGCCGGGGGCCGGAGTGAGGTGCGGAGGGAGGGCCTCTGCCGGGAAGATGGGGGAGAGAGGCTCGGCGGGGTCGTAGGCCTCGGTGTTGGGGTCCGTGTGGATGGTGACCTCGGCGTCCAGGATCGGAGGGGCTTCCTCCGGCTCCTCCTGGGCCTCCGATTCCTCGTCCACGACGATGAGGGACCCCTCCTCCAGGGACGTGTCCGGGGTCGCCTCTCCTCCCGTCTCCTCCGTTCCGTCCTTCTCCTCCGCGCCGTCCATGTCCTCCTCCTCTCCGGACTCGTGAAGATCTTCTCTGGGCGTCAGGACGGCCTCGCCTTTGGTTTCCTTCAAGGCCGCCTCCACTGCTTCCAGAGCCTCCACCATATCCTCATTCATCTCCTCCCCTGCCACTTGCTGCCCATACAGCCAAGTGTTGAAGACATGATTGTCGTTAGGAGAGATAGGGCGAGGAGAGAGAGGAGGGTGGACTTCGCAGGAGGAAGCGGAGCTGAGCAAGGACTCGGTCTCGGAGCTGGGGTTGGGCGCGGGCTTCTTCGGCTTCTCCACCAACTCCACCATGGAGTCCGGCTGCACCGGCTTCTTCACCACCTTCTTCTTAGGCTTGGTGGCCTTCGCCATGCCGGATGGCGACCGGGGAACCTTGGAAGCCTTGGAGGAGGTAGAAGAAGGACGCATGGCTCGCATGAGAAGAATGGAGAGATGATGGGGTAGCTGAGTGAGAGAGCGATCGAGAGAGAGAGAGAGCAAGTGAGAGACTGGCCATCGCAGGCCCCTTTTTATGGGAGCGTGCGGGAGCTGATTAAGGGCCCTCAAGCAGGGCCCGCCCTAGGTCAGGTTTGTTTGAGTTACAAGATAAGCTCTTGCAACTGTTGAGTTGTGGGGGGCCTCTTTGAGGAATGGCCATCCATATGCCCTTTATCAGGCGCATATCCCCACGAGAAGCAGTAGCTCAAGTGCCGGGCGCTGCTATCGCTCTTCTCCAGCTCTGTAGGCAAGGGGCAGGTCCGTCGACCTGTTTACCTTGCAACCCCTGGACCCAGCGCAGCCATCGCTGTATACTGGGAGAGGACTGTTGCAATCAGTGCCTCCTGCAGGGGGCGGGGAAAACAAGAGAGCGGAGGCAGACGAAGGCCCTAGGCTCACTGCAGCCTAGGCCTGATAAGCTTTGTTCACTGCAGGCTGTTGATCGATGCTTGCAGCGTCAATGCCCGCTCTTGCAGTAGACAAGCTGAGGTCGCAGTCAAACTGAGCTGCGAAAGCGAAAAACACCGAAAGATTTTTGAATGCCGATCGCTGCTCCAAACTCGAAAGTTGAAGCGATGAGTACTGGCTGAGGCAGATTGGCAGCAAGGCCAAAATGCAGGTGCAGGAAAGTCGAACTTGAGCGCTCATAGCTGTCCTCTCCAGCAACCTTTTCGGAAACCGAAAACCAGGTGAAAGGTGTGCACTCCTTTCGTCCTGGCTGGAGAGCAAGCTGGTGTTGACTTGGCGTGGAAGCTGCAGCCAAAGCTGCTGTCAGTGAGGTCAATTGAAGGGGTACTAGCTGAAAAGCCAGAACCCGACGAAGCTGCTACCAAGCGCTGCGCTAATCCACTCCAGGATGGGAGGGAGGAAAAGCGTAGTCTGTAACAATGCCGCTGGGAAGGGTGGTGGGCTGTGCGATGTCGCCGAAGCGATGGACGGTGAGCTAGTGCGTGAAGCTGAGCATGTTGGAGATCTTAAGCATCGTGTCCGCCAGAGACCAGCACTCCTTCCGTTTCTTTACTAGTTCTACATTTTGATATACACTGGCTGGGCGAAGCCAAAAGGGGCAGCTAAATAGGCAGATGATAAGGTCCAGACGTCCAAAGTTCATCATGACGCTGAAGCAGCGCATTCTGCCTGAATTTGACTAGTGATACCCTAGCATTGTTTGGAATTTTCGCGGTTCAGTACAGCAATGTATGGTCTGTGGCAGATAAGATCGGGGCATTGAAATTTCTTTGCAGTGCGCATTCATGCCTTTGCTCCGTTGTTTCCAGCTAGGCTATCTCCTTCACTCAAACTTTGTGCCAGTCTGCGATCCCAGATAGTCCAAAAGAAGGCCAGAGGCCTTTGAGTGGTGTTTAGGGTTGTAAATACCGCTGGCTAAGTCTCTTGCTTCAGTTGTCCTAAAGCCTCTATCTAAATCCAGCCAATATTTGACCAACTATTCGGCTGACTCCCTGAGCCCCCCCCAAAGGTTTCACCCCCGCAAAGGGTTTCACCCCCCCATGACTTTCACCCCCCCCCATGAGTTTCACCCCCCAAAGGTTTCCCCCCCAAAGGTTTCACCCCCCCCCCAAAGGGTATATATTGAAAAAAATGTTTCTCTGTACATATCTCGATATTTAAACTCACGGAATTTTCATGTAGATGATTAAATACCTACTTTTTTGAAACATAGTTAGTCTATACTGAGTTTGTCATGCTACTAGTTAGTCTATACCGTTATATAGGGCGTAGCTGCTTAAAGAACTAAAAGGCTCATCCTCAACATAGTTAGTCCATAGACATAGTTAGTCCTTACCAAGTTGAGCACTTTAAAACATTAATGAACTTGGTAAGGACTTACTAAGTTTAAGGACTAACTATGTTGAGGACGAGCCTTTGGAAAAGTCAGGTGGCTACGCCCTATATTGCGGTATAGACTAACTAGTAGCATGACGAACTTGGTATAGACTAACTATGTTTCAAAAAAGTAGGTATTTAATCATCTACATGAAAATTCCGTGAGTTTAAATTTCGAGATATGTACAGAAGAGTATTTTAAGCTATTCAACATTTTTTCAATATAGTACCCTTTGGGGGGGGTGAAACTCATGGGGGGTGAAAGTCATGGGGGGGGTGAAACTTTGGGGGGGGGTGAAACCTTTGGGATTGGGGGGGGGGGAGGTAGTTTGCCCCCCCCTGTAGGGGGGGAGGGCGACGTCGCGGCACCCCCCTGTAGGGGGGGAGGGCGACGTCGCCCAGCCCCCCTGTAGGGGGGGGGAGGGCGACACCCGTCGCCCAGCCCCCCTGTAGGGGGGGAGAGCAACATCCGTCGCCCTCCCCCCCTGTAGGGGGGGAGAGCATCACCTGTCGCCCAGCCCCCCTCTAGCATCACCTGTTGCTAAGCTCTCCGGATGGGCCACAAGGCATCGCAGAAACGCAACCAGAGCTAAATCAAAAATTTTCGCACTAATCCCTCTAGTCTCAGATTGGGATCAAAAATTTTCTGCTGATCGGGGGCATTCTCAGATTAGGATTAAGATGTTTTTACTGATCCCAGGCATTCTCAAATTGGGATCAAGATGTTTTTACTGATCCCAAGCATTCTCAAATTGGGATCAAAATGACTTTTGCAGGTTTTCAAAATCGCAGTGGCAACGTCAGATAGAAACTCAGGCCTTATATATTTCCAACAAAATTGAAGTTCTTATACTTACACTCAAAATCAATGGAACTGTGACAATTGCAGCTTTTTGAAATTGATTGAAATTTGACACAATGGACTTTTTATCAATGAAACGGCGACTTAAACCATAGTTAGTTTAGGGTTTTGTTCGTTCAATCTAAAAAGACATTAATTTTGCCATTAAAATAAAGGATGCCAAATTTCTTTCAATCTGATGTTTCAAAAAATGCAATCGTCACAGTACCCAATTATTTTACGAATCAAAATTTTTTTTCACTTTCCCCTTGTTGGAGGGAAAATTTTAGTTCCAAAGTATTTTAAAAGCTGAAAATGTCACAGCTCTGGCACTTTTGAGAAGCTGCGACAGACACATTATAACACCTTGTGGCCCATCCGGAGAGCTTAGCAACCGGTGATGCTAGAGGGGGGAGGGCGACAGGTGATGCTCTCCCCCCCTACAGGGGGGGAGGGCGACGGATGTTGCTCTCCCCCCCCCCCCCCTACAGGGGGACTGGGCGACGGGTGTCGCCCTCCCCCCCTACAGGGGGGCTGGGCGACGTCGCCTTCCCCCCCTACAGGGGGGTGCCGCGACGTCGCCCTCCCCCCCTACAGGGGGGACAGTATTCCTGGGGGGGGGGGGGGGGCGAAGGGAGTCAGCCAACTATTCAATTTCAGACAATGAATTCAGATTTTCTATGGCCATGCGGGCGATTTGATGCTTTGCTGTCCATTCCAATCCACTGGATGGCACTGGAGCCGGATGAGCACGGGAACAGGGCGATTCACTTCCGCCTACTTCCACTCCATCGCCCTCCCCCAGCTTCATAAACTCATCCGATTTCCCTGTTCCACTCATCCAAGTGAAAGAGCAAGGAGCCGAAATCCCTGCAGGCCGCCCCTGCCAACCCTCACTTCTTTGACCAGGCCGGACGAAGCCCCTCCACTGGGCCGCTCTCAAGGGCAACACCAAGACCATGCAATCCCTCCTACACGACCAGGCCAACAAGGACACCCTCTCCAACCATGTCACCAGCCCACCCAACAGCCTGCAGATCCAGTAAAGAGTAATAATGAGAGAGAGTATTGCAGAATGAGACGGCGGAGCGGGAGGGCATGATGGAGGCCGTCAAACTGCTCCTCCAGTAGGCGCACCAACTGCTTCCTCAGCAACGTGCGCAGACACACCGCCTTCGAGATCTCCCGCAGTCTTGGCATTGAGGGGATGGAGCAGGGCTGAGGGAGGAATCGCAGAGTGCTGGCGCAGAACCCAGTCTCTTTAGATGCCCGCTCGCCCATCATCCGCCCCAAGACCTCTCGTCGCTCGCCTCCGCTCCACACAGCCCAGCTCTTGGTTCAGCCGCCCTTTTCACCCACTGCTGGCAAATCATCACTTGGCAGGACTCGCCTCTCCTTCCGTCGGTCCAGTCGTGTCTCCGACTCCGATTTCCACATTACTGTCAACAACTACCACCCAGCTTCTCCCTGCCAACAAGAACGCCATCGCCTCTTCCACGAAAATCAGCCTGCCTTAGTGCCTTGTCCAAGACAATAAAATCAGACAAAATTAACGCTTTGGCGCAATAATTATTCGAGCGATTGCCAATCTTGTCTTCATTTATGAAATTGCCTTGAAAACATAAATGAATAAAATAAAGGAAAAAGTGCTATGCAACGTCCTGTTCATAGACGAGAAAAATTTAATTTTGTAACCTTTTGCATGATGCGCTGGATGAGTAGAAATAAAAAAGCTGTAACCAAAATAGAAACGTAAGAACGAAGACATATGCCACACTTCCATTTTCACACGATCTTAGGCCATGCATCATCAACAGCACAAAACCAACAGAAGAAGGTCAACAAGTGTTATCACTCAACTCATTGCATTGCACTGCTAGTCTACTATTCAACTTTCATCGAGAAACATTCGACAATCATGCAATCTACTTTCAAGTTCCTTCTAATAGGTAACAATAAATGTGCCTTTATCTTAATACCTATATATCTGGTACCATCGGCAGGCCAAATATGGGACTCTTTTCTCCAAAATTTGCAATTGCCTCGAGCAAAAAGTCAAGGAAATACATCTACTACTAGTGGAATCTGCTGCTTGGACAGTTGCATTTTGTTTTTGGCGCGCAGTTCAGTGTCTCTTTCCATGCGCGCCCAAAAACAAAATGCAGATGACGCAGCAGATTCCACTAGTAGTAGATGTATTTCCTTGACTTTTTGCTCGAGGCAATTGCAAATTTTGGAGAAAAGAGTCCCATATTTGGCCTGCCGATGGTACCAGATATTTCTTCCACTTTTAATATTGTATAAAATGTATAAATACAAATTTTATAATGTTGGTTATATTTTAATTTATATTTTAATCGATATATAAAGAATAATAAATAAAAAAACTTGTTCAAAAAATATAACAAAAAAATATTTAAAATTGAAAAATACAATGCAAACTTATTGGCAACTTATTTTTTTGCGAAATTTTCTTGACTTATATTCAGGCCAACCGATTTTTGCCAAAAAATAGTTTTATTTTTGTCCTGGCGATGGTACCAGTTGTTTTCCCAACTTTAATACACAAAATAAAAATGAATGCCTGACAAGGATTCGAACCTTCCAATTTTATCCATCTGCCCAAACGCTTACACCACTACACCACTGGTGCATATGGCTTCTTAGATTAACTGAAAAGCTAAATACATGAGGCCCAGGGACCCGGGGAAGGGTGGTGGGGGGGGGGAATAAATGAATACCTACTATCGTCCATTGAATAGATGCGGAGAAGAAGGAGCAGAAGAAGAAGAAGGAGGAGTTCGGACAAATGGTTTTTTGCATTTTTCATTGTTAAATAAATAGTTTTTTGCAAAAGTCAAAAGATAAACTATAGTCAATTCGATGTTGCTCTTTCCATTGCAAAAAGAATTAAATCAATTGAAGCTTTCTGTGACGAGCAGCAGCCTTATCAAAATTAAGATCTAGCAATAACCCTCAAAACATACACCTGGGTCGAAAAGAGGGGCTGGGCGCTGACACTCCGCTAAAGCTACGTTCGCGCCAGCCCAATAACTTCACAACTTTTTCAGTAAGCACCTTAGTTACACTGTCGCTTCAAGTCCAAGGTAAGATACAATATCTTGGCATCAAAAGTCATAGAAAGCTTGGTAGCCAACATTGACGTGCCAAACATCAACGTCTCAATGGAGGGCAGCGTGGCCTGGACGAATTGCATGCTGTCCCATAGGAGGTACATGGACGTGGTTGATGGCAGCTGCTACTATGCGCCCGCCGGGAACCCACGGTTGGAAGCCCGTTCTTCATCATATCAGCAAAATTTTAATAATATTTTACTAATATTTTATTTATTTTAATATTTTATGTTAAGGTACGAAAGCTTCTGGGATGCAGAGAATGCCTGTAGAGAAGCAGGCGGAACTCTGGCCACGCTTCGGGACCAGCTGCATTACCAGACTCTTCTCAGTGTTGAGCCACGGCAGGACACATCATAATTTGAAAGCAAAACATTGCTGCCCCAGGCGTTCGAGAATTATTTTGTGTACCCAAGCAGCTGGCCTTGGGATGGGATAGTATTTGTGGGTGGCTACC
This sequence comes from Ptycholaimellus sp. GST1_10, assembly GCA_030248095.1. Classification (NCBI taxonomy): domain Eukaryota; kingdom Metazoa; phylum Nematoda; class Chromadorea; order Chromadorida; family Chromadoridae; genus Ptycholaimellus; species Ptycholaimellus sp. GST1_10. The sequence goes on along the minus strand of JASANA010007792.1, from coordinate 25,666 downwards.
AAGGCGCTCCCTATTCCTCCTTCAGTGGCCGCTGTATCAAGGGCACTCGAGAAGGCTGGACGTTCACCGACGGAACACGTAAGGCATTATAGTCTTGAACAGCTTGGAATACCAGGCTCTTGAAGTAGATTTTTAAAGCTATCTCGAAAGCAACAAAGATGAAATAGATTATGCTTGAGCCAAAAACTATTTTGATTCCACATGTTTTGAAACTTTCATAGGCTTGACGGAATTCTCCTGGACTGGCACCAACTGTAACGCCCATCAAGAGTGCCTGTGCATCTATTTCAAAACAAACAGACATCCCAATCCAAGTTTCTCCAACTGTTTATGTGATTCCCACTACTCTGGAGGCCTTCTTTACTATGCTCTCTGCAAAATTCCAAGCTCTAAGTGCTAGATTTCGATGCAGAATGTTTCAGAAATAGGGTCCAAAATATTTGATCGCTATTTATTCAATGCAAAGAAAGCATTAAAAGCATCCATTAGACGCATCCAACTACACTGAAAGGCGCAATAAAGCATGGAATCACTCAAACGGCAACTATTACAGTGGCATTGACAGCCGGGAGGTGGAGTTTCTCCTCCAGCACCTGCCACCTGGCGCCCTCCACCTTGGTGTCCAGAGCCTGGAATCCCAATCCCATTTGGTTGAGGAACTAGCACGTGGGCAGGACCTCAATGGATCTGGTCACATCATCCATCCACTCCTGGTAGACAGCGGCGGCGTGGCCTGAGCGAGGCTGGAGCAAGGACGGGGCCGCCCGCCACTTGCCACCTTTCTTCCGCTCGCAGCTGCTCAGCGGTTCGCCTAGTTCAAAATATAATGGTTCTCAGCAAGTCCAATTGTTTTCAAAAAAGCACCGCTATTGACTGATCGTCCGCCGAGCAGATAGGTAGTGCTGGAGGCGGTGTGGTAGACCCGAGAGCCCAGCCGTCCCTGCTTGGGCGGGTTCATGGGAGTATAGTTCACGATGCCTGTTGGGGCCCAGCTGTCCCCCAGCGCTATGTGCAGTGGGCCATCGGCAGTGTAGACGAAGAGACCTTGTGAAGCACTGATTTTAGTTCCATTCCTTTTCGGTAAAAGACAACTCTTGTTGTGGTGGTAGCCACCCGCCTCGAAGGGGTATATTTATAATTCAGAACAGTACATTTATAAAACAGTACAGTACTAATGACAGTACAGAACAGTACTATTAAACCCGCCCACAGTACAGTACTAATACAATCAGAACTATTAAAAAACATTTACGATGCAGTACAGTACAATAAAAATTCATTTACAAAACAGAACAATACTATTAAATTTTAAAAAATGCTCTAAATGGACAATTTTCTGCAGCAAATGATACTTTTTTATGTGAAAATTGTCAAAATAACCCTGCCGGGAAAGGTTTTTACTGAATTTATGCATTTTCCGAAAATTTTGTACTGCACTATTCTGTCATTATTAGTACTGTACTGTAAAGTAAATGTACTGTACTGCAGATAACCAGAACAATTCTATTAATTTTTGACCGCGGAGCGGCCCGAAGGGCCGCTCCGCGGTCTATAGAGGTTACTCAACTTTTGTCCTCATGTGTATATATGTATATATATATATATGTATGTCTGGAAATGCTGGGAACGGGCGAATTCTCAACGGATTTGGACAAACTTTTTTTTTCCTGAAAGGTAATGAGATTTTAGGAAGATCTGGAGGGGTAGACCCGGAATTTGAACTTTTGAAACATTACTTTTTTGGGTAGAAAGGTTGAAAATTTGGGTATGCTGTAAAAGGCTCAATTCTCAACGGATTGGGACAAACTTTTTTTTTCCTGAAAGGTAATAAAATTTTAGGAAGATCTGGAGGGGTGGAACTGTTTTCCGAGCATTTGAAACATTACTTTTTTGGGTAGAAAGTTTGAAAATTTGGGTATGCTGTAAAAGGCTCAATTCTCAACGGATTTGGACAAACTTTTTTTTTACTGAAAGGTAATGAGATTTTAGGAAGATATGGAGGGGTGGAACTGGTTTCCGAGCATTTGAAACATTACTTTTTTGGGTAGAAAGGTCGAAAATTTGGGTATGCTGTAAAAGGCTCAATTCTCAACGGATATTGACAAACTTTTTTTTTCCTGAAAGGAAATAAAATTTGAGGAAGATCTGGAGAGGTTTGACAAGTCCCGGAGCATTTGAAACATAACTTTTTTAGGTAGAAAGGTTGAAAAATGGGGTATGTTGAGAGCTCCGCGGTCACCTATTGCGCTCTGCGCCATATACTTGTTTAAAAATGCTTTAAACCTACACTTTTCTGCAGCAAATGATGTTTTATTAGTCAAAATTGTCAAAATAACCCTGCTGGGAATGGTTTCACTGAATTTGAGAGTTTTCTGAAAATTTTGTACTGCATTGTTCTGTCATTATTAGTACTGTACTGTTCTATAAATGTACTGTACTGTGGATAACATGGAGGGCCTTTATTAAATATACCCGGCCCTTCATGCCCCCAGCCGTATGCCCTTTTGCTGGCGGTCATGGACTGCGCAAAGGGGATTGTGGTAACTTTGATGCGCAGGCCGGCCTGCCGCTTCCCTAATCCCCCCCTCCATCCTCCATAATCCAGTGCTCGCCACTTTCATCACTTCCCCGCTGCAGACATAATGCCTCTTTTCTCTACTAGTTTGCGCTTTGCTGGCGTGTTGACTGAGAGAGTGTTTGTGAGTGTGTGTGTGAGAGTGGTTGGATGATTGCAGTGAGTTGGTGAAAGTGAAGCGGAGTGGGTGGAATGGAGTACACGGATAGTGAGTCGGGCAGTTCAGATTCGGAGATGATCGATGTGGGAGGTGGGGTGGAGATGGGGCAATGCCGAGATGCGGCTCCCTCTACTCCCTCTGCGCCACTGCCACCTCCAGCTCCTCCGTCCCAAGCCACCTTCACCATCACAAGGGCAGAGCTCGACCTCATCCGTTATATCTGCTTTCTTGCCCCTTTCATTACTACTCTTGCCCATCTCTATTGCAGTGTCCTCTAAGAAGCCCCTTTCCAAATGCAACCAAGATCAACTCCTGGTCTACTTCCATTCAATCATCACTCCTCTGGTGAACAAGGTCAGCATTTTCACCTGCTTTGGTAGATTTTTCTACTATTTCGTCATTGGTGCCCCCTCAGCCAGGCAGGGTTGTGGTGTAGATATGCAGTCTAGGTGACTGGGGGGAGGGGAGGGGGGCCCAGGCCTAAAAGCGGGCAGGCGTAGGTATTAGCTCTGCCACAGTGCTAATATCTACGCCTGCCCGCTTTTAGGCCTGGGCCCCCCTCCCCTCCCCCCAGTCACCTAGACTGCATATCTACACCGCAACCCTGCCTGGCTGAGGGGGCCTCTCTTTAGAACTGCGCGTTTGTCAGGAGAACATCTACTGCGACCTCCAAATGGGGCATGGCAAGGCCGTGGTGGAGCACGAAGAGGTGGAGTTGGCCAAGTCCAAGAAGAGCGGGCACAGCTGGAAGGGCAAGGGCCGGTGGATGCAGTGCCGGTACAGCTGCAACTGTGGCTCAGACTATGACGTCTTTGTGGACGTCAAGCCACCTGTCCAATTCATTCATTCATTTTTGCCCAGGCAAATGGGGTGGTGAGTTAAAGGATGATGCCCTGGAGATTGAGTTCACCATGGATGAGCGAGCCGAGTCCAAGTTCAGCCATGCCTTCCACCAGCAGAAGGAAAATGCAAGCCCGCGTTCAGCTAAACGGTTTTGCATTTTGCCCCTATTTCTTCCAGAGAGCAGTGCTAAATAATTTATATCTCAGCACAGAACTAATTATGTCAGGCAAAAATGTTTGCAGGCCTTGCATAAGCAGGTACGAGATGATGAACCACATTGTGGCCATGAAGGAAGGGCAAGTGGATGCGACGAGCTACGCTGCTCGAAAGCTGGTGGGCCAGAAGGCCGCCGTGGAAGAGCAGGGCACCATGCTGCGCATGCCGACCGCCAACGGCCTCCGCATCACCAAGTGCCTGATGGGCAAGGAAGCTCCACCCCCAGTTCATCTTTTTGACCCAATATTTTCAGCACTCAAGTTGAGTAATGAACATAGGTCAAGCTGCTCTCGGGCATGAAGCAAGCGGGTGGCAAAGTTGGTGAGTGCATCCAGGAGGTGTAGGCGGACCCGTTCGGCTTCTTCCTCTACCCTCCTAGCCTCCCCAAACACGCCTTAGAAATCATCAAGATGGGTTGGTCCCTATTTCTTCCACAGAGCAGTACTTATTATTTCTTCCACAGAGCAGAACTTATTGTTTCAAACACAGGGCAGGGCTAATTGTGGATTGCAGGCGGTGTGCGGCTGTACGTGGATGCAACGGGGAGTCTGATCAAGAAGCAGCACGAGGGAATCGAGACCTTTGTCTACGCCTTCATCCTCAAAAGCGACAACCCTGCCTACAATGGCCCCGGCGTGGCAGTGGAGCTAGTCCATGAGGGAAAGGACATGCCCACCATTTCCAATACCTGGCAGCGCTTCTGGTGGGACGAAAGTTGCACCTGTCATTCCTACCTCCTCTGCCTCCAATTATATGCCGTTTCCTGCCCCTAGGAGGCAGCTGTGACATTGAGGCTTTTGAGGCCCCTACCTTTGACTCATCCTTCAGTCTGTAAGTGCAACCATGGTTCCTAGCTACGAAACTCTGAAATGGTGTTGGGATTTGGCTCAGCTGATTGCTGCTTTGGTGTCTGTACTGCTTGAGCTATGGCAGTTCTTCCAATAATGCTCTCCCTCTGTCTTTTCCTCTTTCTCTGCCCTGGGCTTTACGTTACACTCACATAGGTTCACTTACTCCACTCATTCACTTGTCCTGCAGGTGGTGAAGGGGATCGGTCAAGGAGCGCAAGACAAACTACCACCAATCAAGGAGGTCAATTTTGATGGCAGCTTTGCAATGGCCAACGCCATGGCCTGGGCCGTCAATGGGCAGACCCTCTCTGAGTACCTCCGCTACTGCTACCAAATCGTCATGGTTCAACTTTCCTGCCCTCCTCCTCCTCTCCCCCTCCCTAACTCCTTTCGTGCACCAGGGCCAGCTGCACGGTGAGGAGCTGTTGAAGGCAGAGCTGCGCATGTGCCAGTTCCATTTGATCAAAGGCCTTCCTCTTCAATGCAAGAACGCTGCCAATCACGCCATTCGGTCCAGTTTACTTGCTCCCATTTCTTATACAGGACAGAGCTAATTCAGGGCCGCCTTCGCCAAGGTCTTGATGTGCTGGGAGTGGGAGGAGCTGAAGGTCTGCCTGTACCACTACGCCTCTCTCATCTGCAGCGAGACTGTGAGCAACCAGACCGACGCTGCCCTGCACTACATGAACGTTGGCTTTTCTCTACCTCTCATATCCACTCATTTGTTTCTCAGCGCAGTACTAAATAATTTCCATCTCAGAGCAGAACTAATTGACAGGGGGACTGGGAAGGCATGGATCAGCTGCTGGCACAGTTCGATGAGATGCTGGCTGATGGGGCAATGGAGGCGGGGAAGGGGGCGGAGGTTGTGAAGATGCTGGCGGACTCCAACAGCCTGCGCAGCGCCAGCCCCTTCACAAAACCCCTCATGGCCATCATCACCAAGGCCGCCGCCAAGGCCACTGCCAACGCTGCTGCTGGCGGAACTGCAAACCCACTCTATTCGCCAAACTGCCGAAGCCACATCGAGAACCTGGTCAAGATCGCTCCACTGATGTGCTTTTCTTTTTCAATATTTCTTTCACAGAGCTGAACTTTTGCTTTGCAGCACCAGCATTATGGACAATGCGCAGCGCTATTTCGATGTGACGCTGGAAGCAGCGCTGGTGGAGGAGTGCAAGCCGGAAGTGCGCAATCGCCTCGCTGAGAACAACCCCAACAAGACCATCTACAAGTCCAGGAAGACTCACGGACACCTGGTCAAGAAGTTTGTCTCTGGCCGGCAGAACAGGACAGGCAGACTGGAGCCATCCGAGTACTGCGAGCTGTACGCTGAGCTGCTCACCATGGGCAAGACCCACCAGGAGTGCAAGCTCATCCCGACAGTCGCCTGCGACCCCATCACCCAAGGTTCCCTCTATTCTTCCCAGCCTCCCTTCTGCCTACTATCCTCCATTCTTCCCTCTCAGGCCGGAAGCGGAAGCGACGAGCCGAGCAGAGCGAGAGCGATAGTGGGACAGCTACGTCATCATCTTCCTCATCATCAGTGCAAGTGGTTCATTATTCTTTTGCCCCGCGTCAAATAATTTCTATCTCAGAGCAGTACTAAATAATTTCTAGCTCAGCGCAGTACTAAATAATTTCTATCTCAGAGCAGTGCAAATTTCTAGGAGGTTGTGCCGGCGATGAGGGTGGCCCAGGACAAGAAGGGCAAGGCAAAGAAGATGGTGGTGCTCATACAGACTGCCCCCGTCAACAACAGCACTGACTCTCACGTATTCCTTCCTTACTCCTTCAATTAGTCCTTTCATTTTTGCCCTCATTAAATCTACAGCACTAATTGACAGTCCAGTAAGTCCAGGACAGTGAAATTGAAGGGCTCCACTCCTCCGCTGGTGATCAGTGAACCGCCGGTGGATGAGGATGATGCAGCGGAGGAGGTGTGGGGGCCAAAGGGCAAGAGGCAACCCAAGTTCCTCCACTCCAGCATCCGGGTGCCCTCCATGCTGATGCCCAAGAAGAGCAAGAAGATCAAGAAGCTGGCGACGCCACGGAAGAAGCAGATGCTGCGCCCTGGGTGGCCCACGGAGAAGGTGTCGCACACGTACGCCTACGCCATCTTCGACGCCAACAATCGCGTGATCAAGACCTTCCGCCCCCCAGCCCAGCCTGCCCGCCAACGCAGCCTCTCAGAGATGGACCTGGAAGCACTGGCCAACCTGGAGGCAGAGTCCAAGCAGACCCAGTCCACCTGCGACGTCTCTGCTGCCTCTCTCCCCATGGCGCCGGAGGAAGTCTTTGAGCGCATTCCAGTCACCGCCGCCCTTGAGCTCAACCACACGGTCCAATTTTAGCTTTGTTTTTTAGTCATAATTTCATAAATTTTCATGAATTTCTTCTAAAGGACAGAACTAATCCATTTCTTCCACAGTACAAAACTAATAAATTTTGAGGAACTCATTGAAGCCCTGGGCTGTTGAGCTGGGCAGCTGGAGCCTGAGGAGCTGGAGGAAGGGGACGGTGGACCTTCCCAACCTTCCAAACATCCACAACCACTCCCCATCATCCACAGCCAGAGCTCACAGCTCAAGGATGCAGAGGCTGCGATACAGCAGCGCATCGCAGCAAAGAAGGTGCAGTCTTGCTCAAGTTTCCAGTAAGACTGCTTCAATAATTCATGCCATAGGCGGGTGAAGTGTGCAGTGAGGATGCGGATGCCAGCCTTCTCCAGCTCCCCACTGCCTCTCTCAAGCTCTGGCTCACTGAGGCGAAGAACCTGCAGCCTGTCCACGCAATGATGCAGGCGGAATGCATGGACCTACTCCAGGTTCTCTCTCTATGCCTTCTATACCACTACTATTTCAAACACAGAGCAAGACTAAAAGTTGGAAGAGCATATGAAGCTTGCAGGGCCTCATTGCGCGTCAGCTCCTGGCCGTCTATGGCCTGCACAACATCTGCGCGGCCAGCTTCCACCCCAACCGCATTCCCTCCATGCCCATCTCAAGCCATCCACGCCGCCACCTATCCTTCGATGGGGAAGTCCCAAGTTTCCTACAGCCACTCTACTTCTCCACCCACTTCTTCCTCATCACCAACATGACGCTACCTCAACACCTCCAGCGCAAAGGCCATTTCGGCATTGTAGACTCCATCTACAGCAGCGACTCATCCACAGCCAAGACCTACTGGGACCTCATCAAATTGGTCAGTTGCCCCACCATTCTCTCATTTCTAGCACAGAGCAGTACTAAATAATGTCTATCTCAGAGCAGGACTATTTATGCAGGTGGCCAATCGATTCTACGGCGTCGATGGGGAGCCTCTGGGAACGGGGAAGGGGAAGCGGTGGCACTACCATGACGTGAGCCACCAGAACATCTTGCTGGAAGACGAAGTGCCCAGCCCCATTGAGCCGCTCAACAGCTGCGGCCTCTTCATATACACCTACATGTCCGTCCTTGCCATCGGAGAGAACAAGGTTTCCCAGTGGAAGGTTCTTCTTCACTCCTTTCCTTTCCCAGCTACTGTCCACCAGAGACCATGACTAGGTGGAGAACAAGATCCGGCTTCACCAAGGAATCATCAAGAAAGTGCTGATGAAGCATGCATTCATCCCACCCTCTGCTCTGCCCAGCTTCCGCAAGGTGGCAGAGGAGGAGGAAGAAGATCTCAACGACTCCATCAACTGCACTCTCAATGTCTAGATTTTTTGATTGCTACAATTTTCATCTTTTGTTTTTTCATTGCTTGGGCATCTTTTTTCATCGTCATCTTTTTGTTTGGCTTTAAGAAGATACTGAAAAGTGACTCAGTGACTCCACTTTTTTTTGCAATTTTTCCGGTTAGAATGTGTTGCCCTGCACCTTGTTTTGGTCCCTGCCATTGGTTTTCTGTCTGGAGGATAAAAAATTGACATCAAACTGTTAATAATCCCAAGCAATAAAGTGAACAGAAGGATATGAGCAAATGCATAAGTCATTTCATTGACAGAGCAGTAATAATAAATTTCATTTCATTGGCAGCACAGTAGTAATTTATAAATCAGAGCAGAGCTAATTGTAATAGTTCTGCAAGACATTAGTCCCGTTCACAGGACAAAAAACGCTTTATTAGTACTGCTCTGCCAAATAAATGTACTGTTCTGAATTATAAATATACCCCGCCTCGAAGGCACTGGCAGGAAGTTGCATTGGGTGGAGCTTTGGCGGGAACAGGGACTCGATGCCATCGCTCTTCCCACGAACTATTAGTATTTTCCAGCCTCAGGTTTGCAGTAGAGTGACTGGCTAACTTTCCATATTCTCAAAGCAAAACCCTGGTTTCCCGTTGCATGCTTGGAAGGCGCAACGGTATCAGTACTAGCGGAGTCCACTGACTGTAGCATCTTTGTCGGCTTCGGCAATGCAATCTTCAAGGTAGAAAGCTTAATTTTACAGTTACAGTCCATAATATTGCCTTGCCATTGAGGAGGCCGTGCCCTTCGTTCCCTTCGTGCTTTCAAGGAGGGGAGAAAGGCTGGCGACGACCCCTTGGACCCCCAGCTGCTGCAGCTGCTTCAGCTGATCCTCGCCTTCTTCTTTCATCCCGGCAGCGCCCAGAAACTGCCTTCAAAGCATCGCTTAGCCTCTTCCCTCACTGTCTACTCATCTGAGTCCAACGCAGCCAGTCGCTTGGCCCGCTCCGGACTGAGGTTGTCATGGGCCCGCTTCTCTGCGTCTTTGTCCACCGGGAATACGCTGGCCAACTGCTCCGTCCACTTCCGGCTCCCTGCCCACATCTCGTCCGCCACCGAGACTAGAAACATTTAGAAACTTTGCGTAAAAACGCCGAGTGCCTATTTTTAAAAAATGACACATGGTACCATCCGCAGAGAAATACCATCCATCCATTGAGGTACCATCCATTGAGGCAAATTCAGTTTATGGCAACATTAAGGTTGAATCCTGACTCGTGAGATGTGCGTTTCATTTAGCTACGGCTTAGAGATATTTAAAGAGATTTCTAATGCCATAAGAAGAGCCAAGATATGAGATATCTAATCCATCTGGTAAGGTAATCTGAAACCGAAGAAGGCCCTTAGCTGCATGTGCTGCTTGAAGTTTTCACCGTCCAGACGCTCAAAGACTGCCTGCGGGCCCTGGGACTCCCTAAATTCAGTTAGATTGTTTCAATGGGGAACAGCTCATGCAGTGATCAGCAAATGGAAAAATCGGCGATCCAGGCATTTGCATTTCGATTTAGGGCAAATTCTGATCTTTTCCATTGCCTATCAGGTGGTTTTCCATTTGCTGATCGAAATGAAATGGAAATGTATTCGAAATGGAATGAAATGCTGCTCCTTTTTACGGAATTTTCTTGCTTTTTTCTCGTCCTCGGAAAACATTGAAACAAAGGTGGCAAGTGAAGAGACAACGCAGTCGAAGGAGAGGAAGGCTAATTGTACGCATCGATGAGCCATTGATTGCCGGCAAACATCACCTCACTCTGCACCGACTTCACATTCAGCCTATTGCGAAGACCATTGAGGAGGAGCCCCATTCGAGAGAACATGCGTTCCGCATCACAGCTAGAGCTAGGCAAGGAGAGGATGGAGAGGGCGAGGCTGCGCAGGACTGAGGCCTTGTTGAAGAGCGCCGCATCCAGCCCACTGCACCTGGTCTGCGTCCCCCTCTTTCTAATACAGCCGCTGCCTCTTGTTCAGTATCACAGTGCATCTCTCTCAGCTCAGTCTGTCTACATCCCCGTGACCAAAAAGTTCTCCCAGTCCCTCAGGCATAGCTTTACAGAAGCATTACAGAAGCTTCGCAGTTAATCGTGTTGTTCTCAAGTATTTCCCTTTTGCTCAATCACTATTTCGGTGCCTTCTTTTGCTGACTGGAGGAGGAAGTTTGCTCGGAAAATCAAGACACAGACAAATGCATGGATCAGCACCTGGAAATGGATTACCTGGAAAATGAAAATGGAATTTGCTCAAAAAACATCCAGTCATTTCCATGCATTTACGAAATGGAAATGGAAATGCGCATTTAAATGCAAAAAAAAATCCAGGAACCATTTTTTTTTCACTTCAAAACTAAATGAAATGGAATGCTTTTCACTGAGCTCATGTTAGGAAGTATAACTCGAAACTGGAGATGGGACTATGAGCCTTGTCGTGGCGCTTGAGACTGCACAGACTGCAGAATAAGCTCTTGCACCCGGAGCACCACCAGAAGTCATCAGCTCTCGGCTGATGACCAGGATCCCCCCCCCAACGGTTTTACCGGCCAACCAAGCCAGTTTTGGACCAACCAAGAGTTTTGCCCCCCCCCCCCCCCCTCAAGAGTTTTGCCCCCCCCCCCCAAATTTAGGCTAGGCTTAGGCTTAGGTATACTGATTCTAAAAAAGGCTTAGGCTTAGTCAAACCATTTTGTATAATGGCAATTGCGTAGGCTTCGCTTGCGAAGCCTTAAAGCTGAATGCAAACTAGACTAGCAACTGCGTAGGCTTCGCTTGCGAAGCCTTAAAGCTGGACTCAAAAAAAACTTGGGGGGGGATACTGGTCATCAATCAAGGGATTTTGGCATTTGGGGGGGGGGGGATAATGGGCATCAAAATCGGTGACCAGGATCCCCCCCCCCAAGTGCAAAAACACCTAAAACACCCTTAAAACTGATTGATTGGTTGATTTATACGTAGATTTATTACAGATTTGGGGGGGGGATACTTACGTGGGGGGGGATACTTCACAGGTGGGGGGTAAAACGTTGAGGGGGGGGTAGAAGCCTTGGGGGGGGGGATTCTGGTCATCAGCCCAGCTCTCTTCGTCTCTTCGCACAGCTCACAGGTTAACGGGCCATAGATCTTCTTCAACAGCTCCTGCAATGGACCTAGCCTCTGCTACTGATTTGACAAGTGTTTCACCATCGAGAAAGATCTGTCCATCCACCTAATAGTCGAGGAATCGCTCTATATACTGCTGTGTATTATTCCTAAACAGCAATTAATCCACTGTAATAGTTACAAAATTGACCGTTCCCAACTAATCTTTGTAACATGGCACAAGTGAGTAGATTTCATTATTAGTAAAGGAGCGGGTTTCTGACCCTTAGTTAGTTACATTTCAATGAAATATTAGGCAATTGAGTAGGTATCAAAGCATAAGAAATCGTAAAATTTAATCCCGGGTCACATTTGGAACTATAGCTATTTACCTAGCCATGTATTAGCAAAACAGACTTCACAGCTGTACGATTCAATTCGTTCGGATTTTTTTAAGCCCAAGAACGTCTCTGTAGGTGCTTCCTATAACCCACAGCAGCCGTTTACAAAAAGCAACTTTCGACCCCTGTGTTATAACTTTTTCTAATTACTGTTCTGGCCCCCGTCCCCATGTTAAAGAGCGATCCCTCCATTATAATAATAATAACAAATACACCTCCGTGGTTTCACGCTTTCATTTGGCTTATTCAAGCTTCTTGATATCTCTGATATATAAGAGCAATTTGTGAATATTTTTTGTAGGCGAGAATCTTTGATGCAGTGATTGCAATGAATGATTGCAATTGCTCACAGCAGAGTTGAAAGCGGCGCTGCAGAGTGGGCATTTGGCCTCCTGGAACTTGTCGACACAGCAGAACTGGTGACCGCAGGGCAGGCAGTGAAAGAGGGCGCTTGAAGATCGACAGACGACGCACTCTTTGCCAAACTCCATTGCTGCTTCGGCAGGAAAAAAGCTGGGGACGGGCTTTGTTGGTTATCATTGGTGGTGCCAGGTTTGCGCAGTTTTTGCTTTAGCGTTGTGGTCAGTCGGCAACCTTGTTTTTTGTATTCCTGCACCCGAATGTGTCGTGATCAGATGCCCTTATAAGACCAGCTAATTAATTCAGAAAAAAATATATCTCCTGAAGTGCAAGAGGATTTTTATTAGTGTAAACAAACTTAAGATTAAAAGCGACAATTAATCAAATTGGTTATCGGACACAGAGACCAAATGAAAAAACGAAACATCTTAGTGTTAAATCATGGGTCAAAAGGCTCATACATCCATAAAATTTTCTGTCAGCTCTATGAAGCTCTACGGTTTTTTGGTGCAAGTTATTTCAGCAAAAAAGCCCAGCCGACGCTTACATCCACTCTTTCTTGGCCAGCAATCCAAAGCAAAATAAGCTACCGATTTGGCATCCGGAAAAAGGGGAGATAGGAGTAGAAGGTGTGCTGGAGAAAGGATTCCTCACCGCGCTTCGCTTGACCTCAACGGGGCAACAAGGACCAACTATGAAGCACTGGACAATCAATGACTCATTTCTCAGTTTGTTCCTCAATGCTCCCGACTTGTTCGCTGAGGAGGAAGTAGGTGTCCTAGCCGAAGGTGAAGCTGTCTCCAGTTAGATTGCCTGAGAACCAGTTTTTATCGCGAAATGAAGAAATGCAGAAAAACTAACTTGGAAGAGGCATTTAACTGTTTGCCTCTTAAATGATTCTTCGCAGAAAGGCCACTTTAGAGTGGCAGGCCAACTGGAGGTTCTTTTTGGCCGGACAGACGTGGGAATTGTTTCGAATGACCAGGCAGGAGCCGGTATCATTGTTCCCCGGCGGGCATCTGGGGCTCAGCTACGGCTCTCTGCCCAGCTAGAATGAATTGAATTACTGGATCCGACTGATGCCGAAAAAGCTGGAGCGTCCGAAGGCCCCGGACAGCTGGAACAGGGCGTGCTCCGTGGGCTGACCATTTTTCTGCCTGAACACTCTTTCTCTGTCCTGAGGCCGATATAATTAGCTGCGACCTTGCTGCTAATTTCAGGGTGCGGAGGATGCTTGGCGAAGCAGCCCTCCTTTTTGACTGTGCCCTAGCGTTGGAGCGTAGTTTTTATCTCAGTGACCAAAAAGTGGGGCAAAGGCAGCTGGAAAGAAAGCTTTGAGCGCTGCTGCAAAAGCAGGGAAACTCAGGTGGCTGGGCGCGAAGCCAAATCAGTAATTCCCCTCCACATCACTCCCCGCCAACTAAAGGCCCAAGAGGGCTGGAAGCATCCAATGCTAGGGCTAAAAGCCAGCAATCACAAATAAGAAGCAAAGCTGAGTAATCCTAGGCAAGGAAATAGTGGAAAGCTCTTGACCAAATAGTAGTGGAAAAAGCCAATTTTTTGCTCCAAAAGGGAAGCAAAGTAGACCAAATAGTATCTCAAGCAGTTGAGAAAAGAAAATAGTTTGCAAATGCGTTGGACAAAAAGTGTGCAGATGCGCGAAAGGGGGTGAGGGTGTGGGTGAGCTGGGACTAGGCCTGCACTCCTCCTCCCCCACTCCTACCCTCCCTCTCCCACTCTTCCCTCCCCCTCCCCCTCCCCCACCTTCCACTCTCCCTTTAAGCATCTTCGTAGCAAAGAGCGGGTGGAATAGACACACTCGGGCCTGGGGGCAAGTAGCACTCCCAAGCTCAGTCCCTTTGCATAACGATTCAGCCAAAAGGTAAAGTAGAGATGGGAAAGAAGAAAGAGTTTGGTCCGAGCGAGAAAGCTGGGGCGAAATGGGCTTGGAGACAAATAAGGCTTAGCAGTGGGCCAAAGGGGAAGGAAGTTGAGCCAAAGTTGAGGTGCAGTTGAGGTGAAGTTGAGGTGAAGTTGAGGTGAAGTTGAGTTCTCAGAAAGGGCGGGAATGTAGGGTTTGAGAGAGCTGGAGGCCTGGAGAGGGCTGAGGGGCGCTGAGTGTGTGCAGAGGCAGGCGAGCAGATGGCAGTGGGTGGTCCAGAAGGGAGACCCGAGGCCGGGAGTCCTTATCTTGCATTCCTCGCTCGCCCAGCCGCCCTTCTTTCCCGCACCCTGCATCTCCCCTTCGCTCCTCCCACTCCAGCCTTGCAATTTCCGCACCCAGCAGCTGTGTCCATCAAATGAAATCAGAGAACCGAGTGTAGAGGGTGTGCAAGTGCCAAAGCACAAGCAGGGACCCTCTATGCGCTTGCGGTAGAGGGAGAGGAGGTGGACTGGTGGCTGTGGCTGTCGCTGTCGCCCAACTCCTCCTCGTCCAGCTCCTCCTCGCTCAGCTCCAGGGACACCAGGCGGCGGACTGGGTAGGTGCTCTCGTGGCCCATCGCTGTCCTTGCCAAAACGTAGCATAGGTGGCCATCCTTGCCAGGGTGGAGGGCAGTGATGCGGATGAGCTTCCAGTCGAAGCGCTTGCTGTCATCGTCCAGGTGGGCCACGCTGCCCACCGTCCAGTCCGGCTGCCCGCCCCTCGTCTTCCTCCACCCGTCCCGCTCTCGAAGCATCTGAAGGTACTCTTTCTTCCACCTCCCCTGTGCCTCCTTCAGTGCTTGGGCTTGGTAGAGTAGGCATTGGCGAAGAGCCTTGGCTTGCTGGCCTTGCGGGGGCGGAAGCTTGGTGAGCAGGTAGGCTTGTGGATGATAGCCGGGTAGTAGGAAGTCCAGAGGGCATAGAGGCCGTAGATCATCTGGTCCAGAGGCAGGGTGAGTGAGCGGGCAGCTGTTGATGATGGCGGCAAGGCGGAGTAGGAGCGTCCGCAGCTCCTCGTCATCCAGTGTCCATCCCCAGGTCAGCACTCGCAGTGCCTCCTTCAGTGTCCGCACCATCCTCTCCGCTCCTCCCTGCATCCAAGGTGCACGCACTGCACCAAGGCGGAAGTGAAGGCTGGTGAGACTGCTCTCGCCCAGGGCATCCTCGATCTCCTTCTCCAGCACCCCGGCGGTGCCCACGAAGGCCGTCGCCCTGTCCACGTAGATCTCCCCACCTGTCACCCCCCTCCAGCTCCAGAGCCGCCAAAAGGAGTGGATGATGGAGGTTGCAGAGTAGTCGGGTAGGAGGTCAAAGAAGACGGCGCAGGTGACGTTGCAGAGGGCAATAAAGATCCAGCGCTTGCTCTCCCCGTCCTTGTGTAGGAGCTTGATGGGGCCGAGCTGGTCTGCGACGATAGATGAGAAGGGCGGGGCCTCAATGCATAGGCAGGAAAGAGGTAGCTGTCCTTGAGGAGGTGGTGGTGCTGGGCTGGCGTGTAGGCGGCGACAGGTAGGGCAGGCTTTGAGGTAGGTGAGTGTGAGGCGTCTGAGCTTGGGGATCCAGTAGTGTTTGCGGATGGCGCTGAGAGTGTGGGAGAGGCCGGCGTGGCCGAGCTTGGCGTGGAAGTCGGTGACGATGAGATTGGAGACCCAGTGCTCCTGCAGGAGGTAAGGGCTGAGGGTGAGGTGTAGGTGACCTTTTGCCCTGAGGAGGCCATCCTCATTGGGCTCCTTGGCATTGAAGGTTTGCTTCTGGCCGTTGGTGAGCTTGGACTGGAGGGCATGGAGGATGAGCTTCTCCGCCCCATCCCTCTCCTCCCCCCACAACTTCGGTCCACCCAGACTCTCGCCCCATTTCCATCCTTTCCTCCATCTCTTGACCCAGGCCAGCGTTCCTATCAAATGCTGATAGTCTTTGAGTCTTTTTTGTTCGAAAATTTCCAGTAGGCCAGTTACTGGTGGGCTCAGAGCCTCTTTTGTTGTGCCTTTTTTAGCATCTTTTGGTGTGCCTTTTTTAGCATCTTCTAGTGGGCTTTTTGCCTCTTTTCTGGCTTCTTTTGCTCCATCTCTTGAAAGTAGGGTGCAAATCACTCCCTCCTCCTCCAGCACTCCCTTCCTCGGCGTCCCCTCCTCCAGGGGCTCGGGGAGGTCCTCCAGGTCTGCTCCTTCGTCTGGCCATTCCCCCGCATCCTGCTTGAACCAGGCCGGGCCGTGATAGAAGAGGTGGTTGGTGGTGAGCTCTTTGGCCTTGAGAGGGCGGGTGGCGAAGTCGGCGGGGTTCTCCTTGGTGCTGATGAAGCGGACGTTGCCCTTGTCCATGTAGCCCAGCAGTTCGTCCACTCGTCGCTTCTTGTAGGGTCGCTTGAGTCTTTCGTTTCGCTTGATCCACCAATAGACGATTTGGCTGTCGGTGAAGAGATGAGTGCTGGTGATCTGGAGGTGAGAGGTAAGCAGGGAGCAGATCTTTTGCGAGGCTCTAGCACCAGCCAGCGCTCCCCAAAGTTCTGTGCGAGGCACAGTCACTCTGGTGCCGCTTTGCTTTCCTATCAGCCGACTTCTGGCATAGAGAAAGTCGACCTTGTTGCCCTGTTTGGTGAAGATGACGAAGCTGAAGGCCTTGGCGGAGGCGTCGCTGCAGACGATGAGCTCCACGGGCTCCTCCCTGTCCAGGTTCAGGTGCCGGTTGTGCTTGCACTCCCCCAGACTGGCCAACTGCTCCACAATGTCCGCGTACTCCTCGCTCAGCTTCCCTTCCACCTTATCTCCCCACTTCTTCATCCCCAGCCCGTGCTGTCGGAAAAAGAGTTTCGCTTGTAGGGTGATGGGTAGGTAGTGGCCATAGACGTTGTAGACGCGGGCGGCTCCTGCCAGGAGCTCCCGTTTGGCGTAGCTGGCCTTGGCTCTGAGTAGCTTGAGTTTGGGCGGTGCAAGGCTGAACTTGTCCTGCTCCAAGTCCCAGATGAGGCCGAGGGCGCGGATGCTGGAGTCCTTGTGGACGGAGGAGTCGGGGAGGCCGCTGACCACGTCCTTGTCGACACTGGCAAACTCGCGCAGCTCCATCGCCGCGTCTTTGAACACCGCCTTGTAGCCCTCTGCCTTCCTCTTTCCCTCCTCTGTCTTGTCGTAGGTGCCGATGACATTGTCCATGTAGGTGGCGTGGGGCAGGGCTCGGAGTTCAGCTGCTGTGAGTCCATGCTGCGTCCCTCTGCTCGCCTCTGCCGCTTTCGCCTCCTCCTCGCAGAGGTGCCCAATGCAGGCTAGGAGGACCCAGGGGCTGCTCGTGGACCCCATGATGAGACTGGTCAAGCAATAGACTTGAAAGTTGGACTGGTCCAGGGGGCGGTCCAGACTCTTGGGCAGGATGATTCTGCAGGCATCCCTGTCCTCCGGGTGGATGCGGACCTGGTAGAACGCTTTCTTCACGTCCGACAGGAACACCCCGGAATAGCAGCGGATGCGTAGCTGGAGGGCTAGTAGGTCGGTGAGAAGGTCTGGGTTGGTTTCCAGGAGGTCTTTGAGGCTGGGGCTGGAGCAGCCCTTGGCGCTGGCGTTCATGACGGGTCTGAGCTTCGTCGTCACGCTCTCCTCCTTCTCCACTCCAAAGTGGCTCAGGTGGTGCACCAGCTGTCCCAGGGGCATCGTCTCCGTCACCTCCTCCAAGAACCCGTTCTGCAGGTGCTGCTTGAACACCCCGTAGTACTCTTCCCGCCCCTCCACGCTGAGTTTGTCGTGGATGCGCTTGGTCCTAGCAAAAGCTGAACTGAAGTCGCTCTGCAGGGCACCGGCGTCGGCCTTGAAGGGGAGGCGGATGGTGTAGCGCCCGTCCTTGTCCCAGGTTAGTGTCTCCAGCAGCCTCTGCATCCGGCAGTCGCTGCCTTCTTCGCTCTCCTTGGCCTTGAAGGTGAGGATGTCCAGATCCGTCTGCTCTCTGACCGCTGCCACCAGCTGGTCCTTGTGGCTGCAGTGGGCTGTGAAGCCGTTGCTCCGGTAGCTGTTGCTGAGCTTGAGGTTCTTGGCCCTGACGCGGCCCTTGAGGATGTGGCCGAAGGGTGTGGAGACCGCCTTCAGTTCCGCTGACAGCGCCTTCGCCATCGCCACTCCTGGCCCCATCACCTGCTCCAGGTAGTCTGCTCCTAGTAGCAAGTTTACGCGCAGGCTCTTGAGTTTGTCTGGCGGTAGGTTGGTGTAGGGGCCCTTGAGGAAATGTTTCTTGACCTTGAAGCCGCCGACGTTGAGGCTGCCAGTGACATTGCGGGTGGTGCGGGCGCTGATGCTGAGCCGGTCCCCATCCTTGCGCCAGAGCTCCAGCTCCACCTTGCTCATCTGGCACCTCGTCTTCTTCTCCATCTGCGCCGTCGCCACGTTGACCATGAACCTTGGTCCTCGACGTAGCTGAAGCACTGCTGCTGTCTCCTCCTCCACCCAGCTTGCGTCACTGCAGCCGTCGAGGAGGACGGTGACTGGAGTGCTCGTGCCCGTCTTGAGATTGTAGGCAAGGGTTTCGAAGTAGGGCAGGATGGTGACGTCGGTGAGTTTGTTGGAGGCGGGGCCGATGGCGGTGGTGAAGGCGTGGCTGTTCTCCTCCTCCTCCTCCAACTCCTCACCCAGCTGGTTTGCCGCAAAGCTCACATTCTTGTCCTGATGGAGGCTGGAGTGATGCTTGCGGCTGCAGGTGCGACAGGTGCATTTGCTGGGGCACTTGTTGACGGTGTGCTTGGAGCTTAGGCAGTTGTAGCAGAGGCCTTTCTCCTTCACCTTCTGGCATTGCTCTTTCACCTGCTCCACCTCCTGACACTGGTGAGCCCAGTGGCCTTCTTTTTTGCAGTAGGGGCAGGGTGGTCAGGTACAAGAGTTGGACTCCACGTTACCCTGGGCCTTTGCGACCTCTTTTCCTTTCCCTGGGGCCTTTGCGACCTCTTTTCCCTTTTTCTTTTTTGTTTTCCCGTTCCTGGAGCTCTCCTCCTCCTTCTCCCCGCCTGCCTGGTTGAGCTGCAGGCTGTAGGGCTGGGAGGGCGACTTCTCAGGTTTCCCTTCCTCCTTTTTCTTTCTCCAGGGCCAGCTGAGGTCCTCGGACCTGGATCTCCAACCAAAGCCAGGCCAGCAACTCATCCATCTGAGGCGTGGGCAAGAGCCGCTTTTCCAGCCTTGATCACCGTAGACGCTCCCGCATGGAGCTGGGCAGGCAAGGCAGCACCTGGTAGATGAGGTCGTCCTGGTTCCCCATGCACTGGCACCTGAGCTCGCAGACAATCACGCTCAGCTTGTCGTAGAAGGCAACGAGTTTGGTCTCCTTGATGCTGTTGAGGCAGGCAAGCTTGCTGTAGAGGATGGACTTGGTGGCGTCCGGGTCCCCGTAGACCTCCTCCAGGGGGGTCGGAACACTCGCAGACTTTTTGTTTCCCGGACTTTTTTTTGAATCATTGTAGTAAGCTATACCTACTAGTTAGTCTATACCAAGTACGTCATGCTACTAGCTAGTCTATACCGCTATATAGGGCATAGCCAACACAAGAACTAAAAGGCTCGCAAGGGACAGAAAATTCCATTTCAAAAAAAGTCCGGGAAAAAAAAAGTCCGGGAGTGTACTGGAGGGCCTCCAGGATGCGGGTGGCTTTGTCCAGCTGGCCGGGTCTGCTGCGCTCAAGTGCTGCACCTTTGCCTTTGCTCCTCCCTTGAGAGCGGTGAGAAGGTAGGCAAATCAGGTGTTGTCATTGAGTGTGCAGTTGTTGACGACGAGGTACTGGAACTCCTCCTGCCAGCGCCGGAACTGGCTCATGTCTCTGCCATCAAAGGTTGGAAGGCTTGGAGATAGCTTGGTGAGTTTGGGGCGTGCTGGGTCCTGGTACTCGTGTGGCTGCTGCTGACTGAGAGCTGATGCCAGCGTGTCTGAGAGGACCTGAAGTCGTCGACGGGCCTGGTGGCAGAGATGGTGCTGGAGACCATGGTGGCGGTGGAGGTGGCGGTGGTGGAAGGCGTGGACGCGGTGGCGGTAGGCGAAGGGAGGCCCCGCTCTGAGCTGTGTCGAAGCTGTTGTCGATGCCGGCTGCTTGGGCGGCGGCGATGGCCTCGTCCAGGCGGCGCTCTTCTGCGTCCACGCACAGGCATTGGACTTCCGCTCGAGCTTCCAGGAGCTGAGCTTGGAGAATCTGGGCCTGGTCTGGAGCTGGAGCGGCTGCAGGGGCGGGTCCGGCTCTCGGCTCGGCCTCCCGCCCGTCTGCACCGCCTTCTCCCTGCTCCACTCGCCTCTCCTCCTCCACCTCCACTTCATCCTCTTCTTCTTCACTCTCATCCTCCTCCTCTCCTTCATCCCCTTCATCCCCCTCATCCGCCACAAGCCGTGCCTGTGTATGATGCAGGTTTGGAGCTGGCCGGTAGGGTACCTGGTCTTCCGCGTCCCAGAGGTCCTGAGCGATGAGCTGGGCCTTGATGGACTGGGCGTAAGGCTCGTTGCCCTCCTCTGGATCGCAGGTGTGGCAGATGATTTGAGGCTGGCGATGGTGGGCTTCCATGGCAGCCTGGGTGGTGTCGAAGAGAGCCCTCCAGATGTCCATGCTGGTGGAGCCGGGCGGCGTGAAGGCATCGTCGGCAGAGTGTTGGCAGATGGTGCGTCTGCAGCGGATGCAGAGGAACTTGTTGAAGGAGTGATGGTTGGCGCATCCCATCCCCAGCTGGCAGGCTGGGTTGCAGTTGTTGCGGCCTTGGAGGAAGTAGGCCACGCGCTGGTGGACCGCCATCCCAGACAGGTGAACTTGTTTCTGATTTAGAGTCCTTAGGAGGACTGTTCACTAGTCCTGATGAGGACTGTTGAGGAGAGAAGGTTGAGTGAGGTGAGGGATAGGTGATAGATGGGAGCTGAGAGAAGCCAAGGTTGCGCAAGGCTGTCCAAGGCGAGAGAGGTTGGAGAAAGGGTAGGTAGGTATTTGGTGCAAGGCGAGTTCAGTCAAGGGTATGACATCACAAGCGCAAGCCCCCCTAGAGAAGGTTCTGGAAGAAGGAGTTGGAAATGGGGTAGCTTTCGCAGATAATGCCTGCTAGAGCTAGGGAAGTGAAAGGGTGGGTGAAAAGGAGTTGGAAAGATGAGAGGATGGGACTGGGGACGTTGAACTTGTTGCAGGCATCGTGGCAGAAGGAGCTGGCCTTGACGCAGTTGATGAGCTTGTCGCTGATGTCCCGCTCCTCCAGGTTCTGTTCCTCGTTCACAGAGCTGCCCTCCCGGCCGTTGAAGATGCGGAAGATGATGATGACGAAGAACCCCACAGGCTCCACATGCGGAGGATGCTTGGCAAAGCAGCCCTCCTTTTTGACTGTGCCCTAGCGTTGGAGCGTAGTTTTTATCTCAGTGACCAAAAAGTGGGGCAAAGGCAGCTGGAAAGAAAGCTTTGAGCACTGCTGCAAAAGCAGGGAAACTCAGGCGGCTGGGCGCGAAGCCAAATCAGTAATTCCCCTCCACACAGGGTGATATAATTAGGGTCAATATTTCAACCTAAAATGATATCATTAGAGTCGACATTTTGATATCATTAGAGTCGACTACGAATTTGAAATTCCCATGCGAATTTCAAATTCGTAGCTGAAATTCGTAGCTACTTTGACCTAATTATATCTCTGCTACGAATTTCAACTGAAATTTGTAGCAGCAGGGTCTCAACGGTGGAGGTGCTAATTTCAGCTGCTACTTGTGAAAAGCAGCGATGCGATGGAGAGGGAGGAGGAGCTCCTGGGCCGCAGCGGCGGCGAGGAACCAGTCCTCCAACACCTGCCGCCTCCCCTCCCTCCCTTTCCCACCCAACTATCGCCTTCCTACTCACTGTTGCTTGCTCGTAGGGTATTGGAAACAAAGCTCTGCGTGAAGCGACGGTCATTGTAATGCTGCAAAGCAGTGCCGAAGATGGCACAGCTTTTTGGTACGCAGTGAGACTGGTTGGATGATTTGCCCGGCCCCGCCAACGACATCCCCACCGCCAACCTCGACGACCTGGACCAGCACGGCTTCACGCTGCGCAACTCTGCCAAGGCCAACTAAGTATCCTACCCTCAACCATGAGGAGAAGGACTTAGCCAGCTAAAAGCAGTGCAAAACCAGCACCACCTCACTGCCCAGTGCCTCTTCTTCTAGTTCCCCAGTGAGCACGCACTGTGCACACAAGAGGCTAGACTGAACAGGCAGCGGCATTGGCAGGGCTCCCTTTACCGACCCAAAGGGTGTAAAGTGGAGGCCCCCCACCCCCTCATTCCCCCCAAGTACTGGGAGGGACGGCATTACATGGCCTAACGCTCTGCTAATGAGTGGCTACCTGCCACACCCTTAAGAGTGGCCCCCACCAAGGGAGCACTCCAAGCCGCCTCTAATTGGAGAGGAGCCCGGGACGCACCACACCTTTACTCCCCCGAAGGGAGCGCCTGCCTCCATTTTGACCCCTCCCTCGGCCCCATCTGGACGAGGATCTGCCTTGCCTCTCCTACGTTGCGACGGCAATAGGAGAGGATTGGGAGGGCACGCGAATCCCTGCCCCTGATGAGCCCGCATATTCGTTGCTTCAGGCCCAGTTGTGCGAGCTGGGCCTCCCAGCAGGCGGGAGGAGAAAGGAGTCCCACGAGCAGCCCCCAAACGTACACTTGCAACACTCAAGAGGAATCGGCCCCCTTCTCTGTGCCCGCTCCCTGCGTCAAGATTAATGACACCCCTGCCTCCCGTGAGGCACACACACACTACCCTCCGCCCGCACTTCACCTGCTGCTCATCACTCAACGAGCCACCTTCGACGCCCTGCACTTAGGATGATCGAGTCCCCCCCATCAGCGCCACATCAGCGTCAACCGGATCACACTACCCGTCTCCCTTTACACACTTCTTTCCCTTCAACCCTTCTCCTCACCCATCACTTCACACCTCCCCAACGCCCCTTGCAGTCAGGCGCTTGGGCCTCCCTGGACGGAGAGACAAATGAGGCCGGAGGATGGAGAGCTGCCCGAGCAGAACAAGGCGCATACCGCCACTGCCACCTGGCCCCCTCTCTCTCCCTTATCTGCCCCGCTACCCCCCCCCCCCCCCCCCACTCCTCCCCCCTCTCTCTCTTCCTCTCTTCGGGCCCCCTCAAAGGAGAGCCGGAATAGTTTGGGAAGCCCCAGCACCACCAACCCCCCAACCACCCCCTGTCACCCTCACACACTCACCCCCTTTCCCCCCTCCCCTTCTATCGGCCCCCTTATCAATCTCCCTCCCCTTCTTGCTGTACAATACAACGCCGGCAGCCAGTCCAGCAACTGCACACACACCCACACCTCCTACTACCCTCACACCACACTGGAGAGAGGGTAGATCCAAGGCAGCCCAGCCAGCCCAGTCATTCGCTCTCTGCCCTCCCTCTTGGCCCTCTCATCCTCCTTCTCTTACTCACTTCCCCCCTTTTTTCCATGGCAAAGCTCACCGAAGGCAAAATATTGACTCCGGAAGAGGCGGAGAGGGAAGCTTCTGAACCCCCTCCTAGGTCTTGTGAGTCCTCCGCTCCCCCTCCTAAGCAACCCAGAGGACTCCCCCCTCCCCCTCTCAGCCTCTCCATCTTCAACTGCAAGAGCGGCGCCATCCTGTCGCACGACAAGCAACGCCCCGCTCATTGGAACACTCGCTCGGGAGAAGACAGAGCCAGACACTCAAGAGAGTGCCGCTCAGGAGACCAGGTGAGTCCTCAACTCTCACCTCCTCCCTTGCCTGTCTGGTCTGAGCCCCACTTTGTCAACCATTCCTTAGTGCCCCTCCCTTCAGCTCCAAGGCCCCCCAGGCTGGAGGAGGAAGTGGAAGCCTTCTCGGGTTCCAAGCCGCTTCAACTCCCTCACGGGACAGAAGGAGCCTCTGGAACAGCGAGCACCCTTTCCTCGCCTCCTTTGATGTCCTTGAGACTAGAAGTGGCAAAGAGAAAAGGACGAGGACCCTTATTGCCTCCTCCGAAGCTATCTAAGCGAGGAGTGGCAAGGGGAGGTTGTCAAAGTAAAGTCAGCTTGTTGACAACGACCCTTCCTACCAACACGGCCAGAATCGATCCTAGTTATAGGAGTTCTGCAGCCTATGTCATAGGGGAGTCCAGTTCACAAGTTGAGAGGCTGCAAAAGACCTGCGCAGCGCAAGCTCGCCTCCTAGCCCGTCTTGGCCAGTCACTCAGATCCTCATGTGGATCTCCTCATTCCCTTCCCCCATCTGCCCCCCTTGAATGTCGGCTGAGACAATGCCTGGAATTCAAGGCCAGGGCAAAGGAACGGGACGAAGAGTTTCGAGCACTGAGGAAGAGAGTGGAGGAGTGTGAGAAGCAGCGCAAGGCTCTCGACAAGAGAGGGAAAGAAGCCGAGGCCAAGAATAGGCAAGCAGTGGAGGAGGCGAGGAAAGAGGCAGAGAAGAAGGCGGAGAAGAAGACGTCCGAGCTTGCCCAGAAGCTGAAGGACTCCGAGCAGCGAGAAACGGAGCTGCGGGAGTGGATACAGACTGCAAAGCAGAGCGACTGCTTCCTGTCGGTGGAGGACAGGGAGAAGATGGACACGGCCGTCTTCCTGGCGGAGCGCATGGCGCGCTTCCAGGAGGCCGGACTCAAGGTGCAGCAGCTGGTGCAATCCATCAACCACCAGCTGAGCAATCCGCTCTATGCCCAGGTTCAGACAGCTCAGTGCTGCTGAACGAGGCTGCGATTGCTATTCTTTCTTCTTCTGCAGTTTCTGTCGAAGAAGGGAGACAGCTGCGAGTCGCTTAAGCCAAAGGCAACACCCGCACGGTCCATCTCTCCTTCCCTCTTACACACTCACGCATTCCTTTCTTCTCATCTCTGAACGACTCTTGATTCTGCTTGCGGAAAAGAGAAGTTCTAGTGAGAAAGAGGACTCCGCGGAAGAATCGCTGACGGAGGGAGACGAGCAACCGACTACCTCCGCTCGCCTACGGTAGCCGCCGCCATCGCCCCTCTCTCCTCGCACCACATTACACACCTCAACCTTCCTCCACCAATCAATGCCTATCCCTTTTTACCCTCCCTCCTTCTTTACACCCTCAACTGGCACTGTAATCATCTTTCGCTTCCGTACCTAATAAATTGGCAACAATGAATTAGTACGCGGAAAAGCGAAAACGCAAAACAGAAAAGAAGGAGAAGAAAGCAGAGGCATGGGCAGATTTTGGGAGCAAGTTAGACTTGTCTCAGATTTAGGAGAGCGCGACATCTATCCAGGCTCAGTTTTCGGACTCGTGTCCTTGAGATGAAGCTATGACTGGGCTTAGGGACTGTAGTGGAAGAGACAGACAGTCTAGTGGCTGTCCTGGAGGAGGCCACGGGCTGAATGGCCAGTGAAGAGCGAGAACAGCGCTTCACCTGCAACCTCTGCCACAACTCCGAGACCCAGTACAGAGAGATCGACTGCTCCCACTGCAGCGCTGCCTTCTGTTTCGACTGCACCAGCGCTCGTCTGGAGCAAGACCTGCGCGGGAACCAGATCCTCAACATCGCGGAGCTCTGTTCCTTCTTCCTGGACAACACAGGCTCCAGCTACCTCTGCCG